>JASDQU011401294.1:84621-97078 GCA_032191745.1 Picea mariana
TTAATAAAGAGGAGGCATTTCACAGGATTCTTGCGCATTTTTCACTGGTGATGTGATTTTCTTAGTCAAAAGTTTTCTTGCTACGTGATCATCTTGTTTTACTATAACTAATCTATACGAATAGCGTTATCTTGCAGAATTTGTCCCTGATACCCTGTTTCCGATTCTATAGATTTCAATGTTCTTCTTCTAAATATCTTCAGTTAAGAGATTCTTAAGTGCTTGTTAATTGGAGTATTTTTCTTATCTTTTCTTCCGCTCATCGCTTAAATTATTAAAGATCCAGTGAGGGGTGTTATCTCGCCTTCTGAAAGATTTCTTCAGCGTTTCTGGTTGCATCTCAGATTTTATTAAGTACAGACCCCATAGCCCAATGGATGTGTGATTTGTCTCAACCAACTTTAAAAATCCTTTACAACAAAACAAAACTCGTGCCTCTAACTAGCCTAATATCTTAATTCAAACAAAGCTAAATTATATAGAGAGATCCCTCTCTGAAGCTAGAAGGGCTAGATCCCAGCTTCAAAAGTGGTTGGTTAAGGTTACCTTTGTGTATTTCCTCTGTTTCAACCTCTAGGAAATTTACAGAGTGATAACATGCCCAAGTTTGAATTGGGTTATTCGAGCCGTGTAAGGGAAGTACAGGCCATATAGGAGGTCTCAGAAGTGAGTCTGAGAAAAGAAAGACAGGACTACCGGTGCCTGGAGTGCATAGGGTCTGGATGACTTCAACACTTTGAGAGTTGTTGGAGGTCGAGCACATAAAGCACATGTGAAAGGTCTCTGAAGGAGTCAGAGAAATCAAGTTCAGAAGGGATATTTCTTTCTCATCACAGTGAGGACAAATCCGAGAGAGATTCCTCAAGAGGAAGAGAATCGATGACTTGAAATCGTCGTGGAGAATCACGAAGTCTCGCAGATCATCAGATCTCGGGGAAATTGCACGGGGTTTAACCCTTAGACGCAGGCAGAATCCATAGCCATTGCATATCGGCATTCGGCATTTGGTGAGGCAAGAGTTGCATGCACGTTGAATTCTCGAGTCGCGATTTCCTGAATTAATGGGAGCCGTCGATCAGAGCAGGGGCACGTGGCACAAGATTCCGAGGAGTCGAAGAATTGGGATTTGGCGATCGGGGTTTCCAGCAGCAAGGAAACTTTGAGTCATGGATTTGGTATCTGTGAAATCCCGAAGGTGACGTGGCAGAGAGGGACCACAAGATATAGTGGAGGACAAGTGGCATCACATCGGGGAATCGGCACCTCGGCACTTGGGGTTTGAAAATTCAGAAGGTTGGCATCGCGAGTGGCGATATCCCGAACCATTGACCGTTGACCATCGACATTCAGGGTTCAGAGATTTTTTTTTCATGAGGTTGTGAAACGAGTTTCGCGATACCGTGAAACCTGATTTCCTGNAGAAGCGAAGGGATATCATGGAAGGAGTTACTGTGGGTAGTGAAGACTCCCGGGAGGGAGTTGAAAGATCTTTGACTCTTCGGGCCAGTGAGATGAAGAAGGTCCTGGTGGAGGTGAGTTGTCTTTGAGGGAAGCTTGCGTCACTTCACTAGCACCAACACTGAATTACATCAATCTTGTGGGCCAAAGATTAATATAGCCTATAGGTATACTCATAAACGTCAAAAATCAAATTATGGGGATACCAACACTTTTAGACTTCGAGATAATCGACTTAGTTGAAGGAATGACAACATATCCAACACTTTTCGGTCGACCATGGGGATGGAAAATAAAATCTAATATCTCCCTCAAAAAGGATAGAATCAAGTTAAAAGGGAGTGTTACACACCAAAATGTCACACTTGAGTGTCGCACCCTAAGTGTTGCAAGTGTCTCAAAGTGACGTATGAACCTTGTTAAGTGTCACATGCACTATCACAAGTGTCGTATGCACTATAACAAGTGTCACATTTGATTTTATAAGTTTCGCAACACCTTGACACCATGAAAACATTTGTCACAATCCCTGAGTCATGTTGGAAGAAGAGTCCCTCTCATTTGACATTAGAAACACACTTTTTGTTGGAAAAATTGACAATTTTTGAGCATTTATCAAGGGTAGTGTCCCCTTGGATATGTTGGGGGAGTGCCACTTCATGGTGTGGTGATCCCTTGAAATTTTAGGGGAGAACCACTTTATAGGATGGTTCCCTATGTTCAAATCTGGGGGAGCGATGGTCTTGTTAGAGGGAATCATGGGATCCTCCACCTCTTTCTAAGGGCCATATCTCTTGGGATGAGGTTGGTTTTGTTTGAAATATATGCTATGGATTCATATTAGGATCTTATCCCAACCTTAAGGAGCCATATCCTCAACCATATCCTTCATTTTATCATGGTGGTTGTGTCTCTCAAGCCTATATATTGAAGGTATTTCCAAGGTGAAGGGAGAACAATTTAGGTATCAAACCTTTGATCTTGGGAGAAGCATCAACATTTTGATTTTAAGATTCATGCAAGGGATGGACAAGGAGATCTTGGAGAAGTTATTTCATCGTCAATAATTCTTTGTAAATTCCTCTTTTGGCTTTCCAATTAATATCAACCTGGCTTATTCCCTTCAAGTTCATGTGTTCTACATTTGCTTGTCTATTGTCATTTCAGTTTTCATAGATTGATTTGATTTATATAATCATATAGAGTAGGAGGAAGAGTTCCTTTTCTAGTCTTTATAGGACTTCAATTTCATTTAGGATCTTGGATATCAAGCCCAAGGATTGGAGCAATGAGGACATCGCAATCAAGTACACTACATTCTTCTTCTCTCTTGCTTGATTGATTGAGTTAGATCTATAGGGAAAGTAGTAACCACTTGTTCTCTTCTATATTTGGACCAAATATAGGATTATTTCTACAAATGGGATCTTATTCTATTCACAAGGTAAGATTTCTCACAATAGAAAAAGGACGACTCGACTAAGGAAATACTTTGACTAGTTTTTCCTCTTTTGTATTAAATCCTTACCTGTGATTGGATATTTCTTGTTTGATGATTTTTTATGATATATTTACCCTTCCCTCTTATTTATTGAAGATTTTATATAGCCATTTAATGATTCTCTTCTAAGTTTGAGATGTTAGAAGCCATTTTTGAACTTTTCAGAAAATGACACTCCCCTGGAATTCACACTAGGGTGTCGTTATCTTGACTAGTGATCCCATGCAATGCATACAGGGGAACCATTAGATAATTTGTTCTCCCCCTAATCCTCCTAAGGGGAACCATAGCACCCTGTCTCTTTGAGAATAAGGGCACTAGTCTCCCTTTTTTGGTGTTTTTTCTTATTTCTGATTGTTTTTTCTCAGTATTCTTTTGAGAGGTTCTTACCCAAGAGACTCTTGGATTGCCTTTGAATTTGTTTTCTTGAGAATTTGACATTTATCACTCATTTATGTTTTTTATTTTAGTTTTTAAATTTTCTCCTAGTTGTGGTCCCCTAAGGTTAACAACATCTCTTGGTTTATCCTTCCTTTCAGTTCTCCGATCTTTGTCTCGCAAAGATTCTAGATTTCTTGATTGTTTAGGAGTATTTCATCAACTAGGGTTTGCAAAGGTTGTTTGGTTTTGAGTCTCTTTTATCTTCTTTGAAACATATCACTTTTCTGGATGATTAGGAATCCCTTGTTTACCAAAAACCAGCTTTGAATGCTCTTTCTTGTTTCTTATCTTTAAGGTTTGTTGAGTGATTATCTCTTTCTCTTTTTCGTTGTTTAGGTTCTTCTCTAAACATATGTTGGAATCATTATAACATTTTGTGTTCTTTGAGTACCTATTGACCCTTTGATTCCTTGATTGAACAAGTTATATCACATTTGGTTTCTCTCAATTCTTATCAGTTTTGAGTGCGCTTTGTTTGACTCCTTTTTGCTTCATTTGTATTTGTGTCTAACATTGATTTCTTTCATCTCATTTGAAAGTTGCGAAGCATTAAAGTTTTTGCATATATCAATGCATTGAATCAAACTAAAATAATTTTTCATTCTAAATCTTTGGGTGGTTCATTTTGAGTTTGTAACTTCATTCAAAGAGTTTTTATGTTCCTTTCTTTGAAAGTTGTAATTATTTTCTTGAAACCTCTTACTCCTTCCCATAGCTAGTTTTCATAGAAAGAAAAGATTGCATTTGCATTCATATTTTTCTTTTGAAGCCTTCTTAGATTCAAGTGTCACACATCATATTTAAGTTTCATCCACAATACCTTTTGAGTAACAAACAACCATAAAAGGAACATGTGCATAATCTAAAATCAACTTGACCTTTTCTTTTATAGAAAGCCAATGCGTCTAGGATTTTAGGGCCTTGGTTGTAGGGTGGAGAGTAAATTCTCCAAGGCCACTTACACGAGATTGTAGAATACCAGAGAGTGTTGAAATCCAAGTATTAACAATTGATATTTTTTGAGATAGCTCCTCTTACATGGAGTTCAACACGAGGTCAAGCGAAGCGATGGTTTGAGATCTCCCCTCTTTCGATTGCCTAGTGGGAATATACCAAGTTTAGAGATTTGAAGAGCGTCAGGNGGTCATGTATTTGTGTCCACCATTCCGAGCTCCATTTTCTTAGTCTTGACTATCGACTCATTACCCACCTGATCATTCGTTATGAAATTGGTAAACATGGTTACTTTTCCTAGGTTTCTACATGGGTGACTGGAAGGGGGATTCCTTCTTCATATTTTTTCTTATGGTACCTGAGGTAGACGTCACATCACAATTACGATACCTCTTTAGGGTGGGCCCTCGAAGAGAGGGTTACTTACAAAAGGAAGGGTTGTTTTGTGGAGGTCAGGGTAACTTCTTCTCATATCTTCGTTGAGGGTCTCACCTCCCATCTCCAGAAGATCCCTATTTCCCTTGTTTGTTTTCTCTTATCTCATAGAAACTTTGATAGTGTGCACTATTTGATTTAGCAATACCTTAGGATAGGATCCATGTCTATGGCATCAGTTCTTCGAACTACCAACGAAGGGAATCTTTTTCCTGAGGAACCATTTTTTTTTCCTTCTTTGGGACGCATTGGTCCTCCTTATATCACCACTTTGACTCTTACTGGACTCACTATTGGGTTAATGGTCTGGTTATTTTCCACTCTGGTGAATGTAAATTATCCTAATGCTTCTTCCATAAGCACTCCACCCCGAGACAATCAACCTCATATTGACCTTCTACCTTCTTCACATGTGCGGTGTTCTTCTCGTTTTCCCTCTTCTCCTAGTGAAATATCTATAGCTAGTAACCAGGTGGATAAGAAGAAGAAGAAAAGGAATATTAAGAAGAAGAAAAAATAATCTAGAGGGAAAAATTCCAACCACTGTAGGACATGTTGGAATCAATCAACCAACTATTTTTCATCATGCTAGGAGTGTTGATAACGTCGGAAAGTCTACCAAGACACATCTCAAGCCCAAATTACCTTGTAGGATTTGTAAGGGTGACCACCTTATTAAGGATTTCCCTGGTATTCCAAAGGTTATGTAAGTGTGGTCTCAGAGTTCTCAACCCGCATCATAAATCACTACAACTTATGTTGGGGACAACCCATCAAGTAGTGATAATTAGGTTTGAAGTAAGAAAGTTAAAGTTAAAACTCCTTGCTAGTTGTGTAAGGAGATGCACCACACATACCTTTGTCCTTGCATGGATGAAGCTTCACATCTATTTGAAAATATTTTCGACACCCATCACAAATTTCCATAGATTACTATAAATTATATCCCAACCTACCATTGGTTGATGAACTGGTCAATCTGGTTCCATCATCAATTAATCTGGTTGATCATGTGGTCAATATGGTTCCATCCTCAGTTAATCATGTTGATCAAGTGATCGATCCTCCTTGATCGATCTGGTCCATCAAGTGGTCGATTTGATATCCCCATCAGTCAATCCCACTCCTCCATTGAAGAGTGAGGATTTCGTTTAGGTATTTATTGCTACTACGGATTCGTCCAGACAATGGTGCACTTCACCCATCCCAACAACACCCCCTTCAAGAAATGGGATTATTTCCATTGATTGGAATCATCTAACATAACCTCATCTTCCTTCCTACATGCCTTTCGAGATCATGTTCAATATTTGTGGTAGGCTCATGATACCTAACACTATAATAGACAAAAGTTCTTATGTTAACATCATGTCCTTGAATGCTTGACAAGATCTTGGTTCCCCTCAGCTTGTGTTGGTGACCTAGAAAATGTTGGATTTTAACAAACAAATTACTCAACCTTTAGGGATCCTTCCTCAGTTACCTGTTACTTTTGGAGGGAAAATTTTCTATATTGATGTGATAGTATTCCACGACCCCTTGGATTTTAATTTTCTCCTCGGGAGAGACTATGTTTATGTTATGAAGGCTATTGTGTCCACAATATTTCAAGTGATGTGTTTCACTCCCAATGGAAACATAGTGACCATATACCAAATTTCGTTCATTGGCCCTTATATGATGGTCAGCCATTCGACTTCCCTGAATGTTCCATACATGCCAACGACATCTGCCCCACCAAAGGTCAATTATGTGGAAACCTGTCCCCTGCATTCAACTTCGAATGACAAGGAATCTCTCCCTTTTTCTAATTTAGATTAGGTAGTTGACATGGTGATATCTTCTATAGGGTTATTAGATCCGAATATCCCCACCCCTATTGCGACCCTTGACATGTATTGCTTCCAGAGTGTGGTTCTACCATCTAGAAAAGATCTCTTGGAAGCCACCATTGAGGTTTGTCCCTTGACATGTATTCCTTCTAGAGCATTGTCCTCTTGGAACCCATGATCAAGTAAAGGTAAATAAGCATAGTTTTTTCTGGTTCCAAGATCATTAAAAAATGAAACCAGGTTTCGAGAAGATTTCATGTTTATGTTTCACGCTCATTTAAAAATGAAATAGAGGGCCTCAATCATAGTTTCTAGTTTCAATATTGTTAAAAATTAAACATACCTAATGAGCATAGTTATTTTCTTATGGCAAGCTCATTAAAAAATGAAACAGATGCTTACGAGCATAGTTCATCGTCTCTATCAAGCTTGTTAAAAATGAAATAGATCCCCCTCCATTAGAATCAAGTATCACTCTGGATCAAGTACTTGAACCTTGTTTTCCTTCACCTAGTGAAAATGCTCCCAATAGTAACCAGATGAATAAATGAGGAAAGAAGAAGAATTGTCAGAGGAAATGACGCTTGGGGGGTAGGTCTCTAGCCTCTATACATCATGTTGGAGCAAATCCACTAGCTTCTATGATGCAAGTTGGGGGGAAAATACCTATAGAAAAACACACTACTAGGAGTGATCCTCATTTAGGGGTCATTCCCACTGCAATGTAGTAATTTTTTCTAGAGTGAGATTAGTCTTTGTTCTTTATCATGCTCATTAATACATGAGAATAGGTTACTGGCTATACTTTTCCCTCTTTTTTCAGACTCGTAAAATTTGTAAGAAAAAAGAACTCTTTGGAGTTTTCTTTTTTAAGCTCTTTTCAGACTCCCTAAAAATGAAAATATTGTTGAGTGAGCTTGCTTCCTTTGACACTCGTTAAGAGGTTTGAAAGGGCATATTTCGATTGGTAGGTTATCTCTTTTTCGGCCTCGCGAGACTAATTATGAAAAAGGACTACTCTAATCAATCATTATTAGAAGTGTTATCCCTTGTATTATTTTACATGTTTTTCAGGCTTGGGAGACTAAATTTACGAAAAAATAATCCATGGATTCATCTTTAATTTCTTTTCAGACTCTTTAAATGTGAAAAAACACCAATTTCGCCTTCTTTTGGCTCATAAAATTATGCATCGAAGGACCTATGTGAGTCCAATTTCTAGGACCCATACTAGACCAAACCCCTCCTTCCTAAGGTTCGTTAAACATATGTCGAGGGACTCATTCGAAGAATGAGATATACTAAGAATATTTTATCCTCTTTAAGATCATTAAACAAACAGAGGTACTTATCTATCTGGATGGGGGGAAATGAAGGAAGTGGGTCAATTTTTTTGGAATCCTTTATGGCAATTGATGTCTCCCTTGAACATGGCACCTATTTTTATCTCATATTACAGTTGGGTAATCTTCGTTTCTATGAGTCACACCAATTCCATGTGTCATTATACTTTTCCATTCTAGTAGAAGAGTGTTCTTATTTCCGACACATTTGTTCTTGGTACTTTTCGAGTCAATGATTCCAAGTCAGTTTTTGTGCCTCATAATGTTCAAGGGAAGCTTCAATTCAAACCATCCATCTGCAGTATTACTAGTTTCCATTTCCTATGTCAGTCCATACTCATTCGATCCACCATCTCACATCACTTTTCTTTGTTATTTTTGTGTCGATGATGGGGAATAGATCATGGCCCTCCTTCAATGAGTTTGTTTCTGTCGACATTAGAAAATTATCTAGGATTCATACATAGAAACCAGTATACCTCAATGGAAGGCCTCCTCACTTTCTAAATTAGTTTTACATCATTAACCTTTGATCGGATGATTCCATGAATGTTCAACCTCACCTCATTTATTCACATTCTCTTAAATGTACTAGGGTACCTTAGGAGTCATTCTCATCATTGGTGATTTCCCTCACACTTGTTAACGGTTTACCTCAATGATCGGTAATAAAGTGGTTTCTACTATGTTCAACATCAAACCATATATTCACATGGCTATATTCGTACCACATCAATATCAGTACTAAGGCCCTAGGATGGGAGCTCACTCTATTATGTGTTTTTCCCAGGCTGCAATGGAGATCATTTGAGAATGTAAGAGATTTCAGTGCAATCACCATGCAGGAAATATCACTAATATATATAATATCACATAGATCTACATTGTATTGATCTATGGATATGTATTATCAACTCGTAGCTCCACTATTTATTTTTCATGGCTATGATCAATTCATTTCATGGAGGTATGGATCCAAATTATATCTCTGGTGGCCATATCCTTAGTTAGTATTCTCATGGATCCATAGTGTATTGGTTGGAATAAATGATTTGAGTCATCTCATATTCTGAGCATAGGTATGTCTGCCTCGTAATTGAAACATATTTTTATACTGACTGATGTTTGTTTGCAGCTTCTGCCAGGTTCTCCTACTCCAACACCCTTGCATTGAAGAATTTGTAAAGTGTTTTGGCCATCAGTTTCTCTTCTAACCTCACACTTTATGGGGAATTACACACCAAAATGTCACACTTGAGTTTTTCACCCTAAGTGTTGCAAGTTTCACAATGTGATGTATGCACCTTGTTAAGTGTCGCATGCACCGTCGCAAGTGTCACAAAGTGACATACGCACCTTGCTAAGTGTCACATGCATTGTCGCAAGTGTTGTATGCACCTTACGAAGTGTCACATTTTATTTTTTGAGTGTCACAACCCCTTGACACCATGAAAACATTTTTCACAATCCCTAAGTCATGTTGGAAGAAGAATCCCTCTCATTTGATAGTAGAAACATACCTTTTTCTTTGAAAATTTGACCAATTTTAGGCATTTATGAAGGGTGGTTCCCCCTTGTCCATGCTGGGGGATTTCCACTTCATGGGGTGGCACCCCCTTTCCATGTTAGGGGAGCACCACTTTATAGGATGGCTCCATGTGTTCAACTCTGGGGGAGTGCCAGTCTTGTTAGATGGAATCATGGGATCCTCCACCCTTTTCTAAGGGCTATATCTCTTGGGATGAGGTTGGTTTTGTTCGACCCTATTATATGGGTTCATGTTAGGATCTGATCCCAACCTTAAGGAGACATATCCTCAACCATATCCTTCATTTTCTCATGGTGGTTGTCCCTCTCAATCCTATATATTGAAGGTATTTCCAAGGTGAAGGTGGGAACAATTTAGGTATCAAACCTTTGATCTTGGGAGAAGCATCAACATTTTTATTTCAATATTCATGAAAGGGATGGACGAGGAGAGCTTGGAGAAGTGATTGCATCATCAATCATTCTTTTTAATTTCCTTCTTTGGATTTCCAATTAATATCAACTTGGCCTATTCCCTTCAAGTTCATGTGTTCTACATTTGCTTCTCTATTATCATTTCAGTCTTCATAGATAGATTTTATTTATATAATCATCTAGAGTAGGAGGAAGAGTTCCTATTCTATTCTTTGCAGGACTTCAATTACATTGAGGAGCTAAGAGTTCAAGCCCAAAGATTGGAGCAGCGAGGAAGAACATCACAATCGGGTACAACACATTATTCTTCTCTCTTTCTTGATTGATTGAGTTATATCTATAGGGAAAGTAGTAACCACTTGTTCTCTTTTTTCTATGGACCAAATATATGAGTCTTGGTCCAAAGGGGATCTTATCCTGTCCGCAATGTAAGATTTCTCACAATAGGGAGTGGAAGAAAAATAATAATCCCCCTTGACCCTAATGAAGGGAAACCTTGGAGTGAATCATGGGGCATGGATCAATAAGTTCAATGTTTGTATTAGATAATCAATGAACAAAGAGATTATGTCATTTGAACCAAATGCACAATGACAAATTTCAATAGAATCTCTCTTGTTGGTCAGACACAACTCCGACTCTGCTCTATACAATTGGTAAATAGAAAATTATGAAGCACACTCAAAAGAATGTTGGAAAATTGAAGCCATCCCAATTAAATGTCCTATAACATATTTTTCAATCCAATTAGTACCCATAGTATATGAGAAAAGGATATGAAAAAATTCTATGTTAATTCGGACCGACAATACAATGAAAATGCCACTACGTTATAATGAACAGAATGCACCATTGACACAAATTGAATAAGTTTCCAAATGTGTAGGAGAACAAGGTAGGGACCAAATCCTAGTGGAAACTTTCACAGTCCAAGATGCAAGATGGTGGGAAACACATTCCCCATGATTACAAACTTGGACATCCGTATCGACTTACTTTATAGAACGTTTTGAAGAGAAGAAACTAGCCAAAGCAACTGACATTCCCCTCTTAAAAATTCAGTACAACCCAGCCAAACATATCCACCGTTGTGAGAATGAATGACACATAATAGGATATAGAGATGAAAGGGTATGTCCACACATGTTTCCAAATATAGTAGATGAAATACCAAAAAAATGGTAGAAAATCGAAGAAGCATGTGGCTGTACACTCAATTGGTCCGACATTAAGAAAAATTTTGTCCAAGACTTCAAATTCACCTTGGAGGAGGAGCGTTTAAGAGAAGCAACACAATAAATTAAAAGCTTCCTATAAAACCCGATGACAACCATGCAGAAAGAAAAAGGGAAAATGATTGTCGATATAGGATTGACATCGACATGACACCTTATTTCGACAGAGAATAACAAAAATACAACAACACAAAGAATCAACATCGAAAACACAAGATGTCCTAGCCAAAGCTTTCGTTGGAAAATTGATCACTTAGTTATGCAAAACTATGTAAAATCAGTATTGAAAATAACCAAGGAAGAAAAGGGTGATCTTGAACAACCCGACTTCTTGGAAAGCTTCACCAAAGTCAAAGAAGTGGAACAATACCTCAACGAAGAAAAACCACCAAAATGAATGAATGATCAAATTGTCATTATGTCTAACTGTGAAAACTTACATAAATCATAAATCTTAACATTATGTCTCACTGTAAAAGCTTATATGTAAAAGCTTATATTTTCAAATATCATTATATTCTATTATATTACTCTAGTACTATCCATTACTATTAAATATTGTATTATAATATCATTATAATATTACTAATACTATTTACATTATTAATAATACTATTAAGATAGTATTTATACTAAACCTTTTAAATACTATTATTATGAACATTTTATTACCGATAACAATTTATTATAACACTATAGATTATTATTATTATTATTATATTATATTATAGTACTACTTTATTATTGATTAGAACTATTAATCATTTATTCTATTATAGTACCATTTTACTATTACTATTATTAATAATACTATTTACACTTTTAATAATACTATTATGATACTATTTATAATAACTATTTTATGATGATGATGATGATGATGATTAACGTCCACTAAGACCTAGTTGGTCTATCGTACCTTAAGACGGTAAGTGATTACTTGTGATTCTTTAGAATTTTGTTTTTGTTCTCAAAAAGAATTAAGAGAAGCTTTCCAAGATCACCATACTTTTGTTGAGTTAAGAGGTTAGGAAGGTTGGTAGTGTGATCAATATTTTGAAAATGAGATCTAATATGGGTATATGCTGGACAATCTAAGAGAAAGTGATTTTCATCTTCAACCTTCTTAGTGTCACAAAGGTTACACACTCTTTCATCCCATGGCGTTTTAGGAATTTACCAACGCCCAGTTTCACTATGGAGCTCGTGAGAATTTGTTCTTATCTTAGCAATGCTTATTTTTTTCTTTACACTTGGCAAAACAAATAGATAATTTTGATCTTCTAGATTAGGGTT
>JASDQU011401295.1:0-43121 GCA_032191745.1 Picea mariana
GGTTACTCATCAATCACCCCAACAATGGTCAAGTGGATTAGTGTAAGATCCAAGCAGTCATCCGAAATGAAAGGAACCTAATGCATATATAAGAAGGTTATAACAATCAAATATGACACATACCATGATACCTTAGGCCAATTACCTCATGGAGCAAGAGCCCTCTCTGATGCAAGCCCAGGCCGGTAGTGATGGAAGTTGGTACTGCTGATAGGACAAGTCTGGCTGAGAAGAAGAAAGGTGGGCCCTCCAGGGCCATGTTCAAGTCACTCCTGCTCTCGGTACTCCATGTCTAGGACCATGTGGGCCTCGAGACATGATCTCCTAGTTATCCCTAGATATCGGGGATAACAGTTCCAACTAATGTATATTTTTGGAGATACGGTTACCATGTTTTGGGGAAAGAGGTTGTTCTCCCTCTCCATGTATAAAGGACAGTTTATTCCTGTAATTGGGGATGCCCCCATTGATATTGTAATAACCCTTTTCAGATTTATAAAACATTATCTATTTTGTTGTCTTTATCTTCGCTATGACTAACGGAGCCTTGATCAGAGACTTTGGCCCGCTCTTCTGATCAAGTGCTACGTCTTTCTGTGTGTATTATTTATTAGTTATGCTTGTTGTTACAGTGTTTTAATTCTTATGCTTGCTTTTCAAAAGTTGTAGTTAATCTAGTTTCACAACAATGTTTTGAATCTTAATTGTGAACCCTTGGCTAGAATGGATTGTGCTCTTTCCCTTGCATATACCTTGCACGTTTCCTTGAAAGAATACGCACCCGGATTGATAAGTTAATGTAGGAAAAAGGGTGAATAGATCATTCATAACTGGACACCAACAACCTCTAAACCCAACTTGACCTCTAGCTCTTTTTCATGGATTTCTAGCCATGTGTTGATCTTCTTTTCCAAGATGCTTATGTATAGCTTAGCTAAAATGGGGCTAATCATAATGGTCATATAATTAGATGGATTTCTTTTATCCCCACTTTTAAAAATAGGTACAATGAGGACTTGAGTCCAAGGTTTTGGGAAGCCTTGTTGGATAGCTAAATTGAAGAGTTTATGTATATGAGGGATGAGGATAGGTCTTCCAATTTTTAATATTTCAACTTGGTAACCTTCGATGTTATTATCTTATTAACCTTAGAATTTGCCTCCGGAATTTCTTAGGATCTATCTTAAATAGTTTCAAAAGATTCTCTTGATTTCTATTTATATAGTCTTTTTTTTCCCGTTTAATTAAGGTTTTATATCTGTTTATATTATTAGATTTTAAATATGCATTGGAAGCATCCCTAATGTATTTTCTAGCCATTTTACATTCATTATCATACCAAGTGTTAGTTGTACTGCTTTTCGTTTTACGTAGCACTTCAATAGAGAAATTGTTAATTGAAGTGGAGAAGGTTGTTGTAGAATTTTGATAGTCAACTTCAATAGTGTTTTGATACAATATGAGTTTTAAATCATTTCTTAAGTCTTTTTAAGAAGAATCTCTAACTTTTTGTTTTTCAAAAAGTAAGTGCTTTTGGCTGTCAAAGTGCTCCTCTACAAATATTTTGTGCATGAAAAATTTAAGAGTTAGGGTTAGAGGTCTGTGATCGGACTTAGGTTCGTGGTCATATAAAAGATCAAATTTTACTATTTGGTTGTATACAACACTGCTACCTAGACCATGGATATAATTCATCCTATTAGAATTTGGCCACTTCTTTAGACCATTGCAAATTATTAAATATTGAGAACTGCAGAGCTTGATTAAATTAGTACCAAACAAATACCCAATCAGATCTTCAGAGTTTCTTTTGTAATTGTTAGCTAAGACAAGGTCCTCATCTAGACAAAGACGATTAGGGTTGGATTCATTGCTTAAAATAATAGCTTGATCAGTTGCAGTTCTAGCATTAAAGTCTCCTAACATGAGGATGCTAACTTCTTTTTTCATATTGTAGATATCTTGCTCTAATTTTTTGTAGGGACAATTCTTATCTAGATTGTTTTTTGTATAAAAAAACAGAGTTAATAGGTGTGAAATAACCTCTACAGGAAACTCCATAGTGCCACTGTAAAGCAGTTTCTGCACATTTCGTAGCGCCACTGTAAAGCAGTTTCTGCACATTTCGTAGCGCCACTTCTATGTCTAATATATCTATAAAAATAACAATTTTTTTAAAAATGAGAGATTTTTTTTTAATTGGTATGTGATGAACAAAAACCTCCTCGAGTTTTCAAAAATACCTTCCCATTTGTTCATAATCCTAGTTTCAAGTTAGTCACTCAAAACTGGCAGAAGCGTCCTTGCAAAATAACTCTGCACATTTTGTAGCGTCGATCCTGTGTGCAATTCTGTAGCATCCATCCTAAATTCAGCTATGTGGATTTGGTAGCACCACTATGAAACAAACATCCAGAATTTGTAGCGCCACCATTAAGTTCATCTTAGGAGTTTTCATAGCATATAAGGTAGCAAAATCACATAACATACTACATACATGATTCTGTAGTGCCATCGTAAAAATAACCAAATTTTCTAGTGCAAATTATTGTGCTAACATAGGATCCATGGGGGATAGACACCTCCCCATGAGGCTCTAAGAACTCTTTTAGTTTTAGTGCCTTGACCATTTCATCTCTGTATACTGTATTGCCGAAAACATCTCTACCCCTTATTGAAAAATAAAAACATTGTCATACGCTGCAAACTAAACTCACACTGTAGATAAATTCAAACTGAAAATCACATGCTCATGGAGTGAGATTATTTATGTACATCAGTCTACACTAATCTATCTATATTAGCTTCTTTGCTTAATTGAAGTCATACTTTCAATGCAGCCATGTGAGTATCAAACTGATGAAAATAATTCCTTCAATGCAATGGTTCGAAATAATTTTCAAGTGATATGAAGCTTGCAACAAGAGGTTAGTAAGAAATGGATACTTACAACTATGTTCTGAAATCATACCAACAACTAGATCATATGAAACCTTTGAAAAATATAACTCTACGAAAAAATCCACACGATCACGAAACTTATGAAAAGACATTTCTAGTTGGTTAAGAAAACCATCTTGCTCCTATGTGAAGGTTGATTCATCAATAAAATGATGGTTCTCATATACTTTACAAATACTCATATGTTGTTTGATGTTTTTTGCAAGTGCAGGTATAGAAATGATAGACATTTCCTTGTTGATCTGTGGATTTTTCTGCTCATCAATAGGTGATAAAGAGAATTCCAACTATTGCTGCAATTCTTCCCTATCTTCTTCATTGTCATATACTAGTTGGATGCTAATAAACTCTGTATGTGCTTTAGTAAATATCTTATCTTTATCATTTGAATACTCAAAGGAAACAATTTGATTTTCATGACAACTTAAAACAATAGATACATTTGATACAATGTCAAAAGTATCTACATCCTAGATATCACTTTGAAGATCATCAACCTCTTGATCATAATGAAAAGTGTCTTCTAATGCAGCATACTCTTTAATACTATTTGATCCTTTACTCAACAAATCAAATTCATAACAACATTCTTGATAAAGGAAATCAGCTGCAAATTTGTCTTTGCAAAAAAAACGAAATGCAGCATAAAAATGTCTAAGTGAAGTAATACAAGCAACAGGGAGTGATCTACACCAATCATGAGATGCTCCATCTAAAGAGTATGTAAACAATTTGATGAGGAAATCTTCATGTATAATTTTCATCTTAAGCATGTAATCATGGAAGTCTAATAAAAACTCAGTTGGTACTTCCCAATCCTCTCCTCTAAACCTAGGAAGGCAACCTTCCCATTCATCTCTACTAGGCATTGGATTTGGAAAACCAACTATCTTTGAAAAATCATAGAAAACATACCTCTGAGCTAGGATCTTGTCCATTTAAAAACAATGCAGTCTCCAATAGATATATGAATAGTGGAGTCTCCATGGTGAAATATAAGCAGTCTAAAAGTGTCTAGCTTCAGTTCACCATCCAAATCTAGATCTAATCATCATAGTTCACCCAGGGAAGGTGTCTTCATTTTCATCCTCGGAAACGACACCAAAAATGTTATCACTCTAAGAGTCACTCCCATACTGCAAATGAGAGTAAGATTGGTAACATAGAAAAAAAAAAGACTTGATTGGTTTTGTGGATCAAGAAAAAGAAAACAAGGAGGGAAAGGACAATAAGTTGTTGTAAATCAATGATGGACCATTGGGCTATGGATTCAAGAAAACACCCTGCTCATTAAATGCAATCAATCTGAATATTAGATAAAGGTTTATTGAATAGAGGAAGAAAAATATAACACAAAGAAGAACATCCATAGGGAAGAGATCCTCTCTGCATAAATGAATTCAAGGTACTTGAATGCAAACAATGACTAATAAGCAAGATACATCAGATCCTCGAATGCTCAAGAATCTATTAATCAAAGGAAACCATGATCCTTAAGGTGTACAATTCTTTAAATTAAAAAGACAAATTGGAAAATAAAACAAGAGATACAATCTGATAACACAGATATCATGAACCTTCAATAACAAAAATGTTTACAAAAACATAAGCCCCTCAGGGTTACAATGATCACATGCAAAGTGCCTCCTACAACTTTCTCATTTCTCTTGGCTCATGAATCTAACCCATCTCCAAGAGATATCTTATTCCTTAAATAGAAAACAACATCCAACTATCCTTATTAGGTCGAATCCCATCTCCTCCATTGTATTCTAATCCTTGGAGATAGGTGGCAATAATCAAAGAGACAAACATCCAACAAACTGCTAATTTCTAGGAATTTGTTGGAAGTCATTAATAAATTGTTTCCACCTCACTGCATGAGGCCTTTGATGGAGCTAAAACTTAGGTGAAGGTGTCCCTTGACATCTAATTGATCCTTGAGAAGCCATTCAAATCCTCCTTGACAGGTGGCAACCTCCCAACAAGGCGAATATCCAAACTGTAACCGCTATAGGAAATTATATAGCGTCGCTGTAAAACAGTTTCTGCACATTTCGTAGCTCCATTTCTGTGTATAATATCTCTCTAAACATAATAATTTTTGAAAAATGAGAGAGATTTTTGTTATTTTTTATCTTATGAACAAAAACCTCCTCCAGTTTTCAAAAATAACTTCCCATTTGTTCATAATCCGAGTTCCACGTTAGTCACTCGAAACTGGGAAAAGCATCCTTGCAAAATAACTCCTCACATTTCGTAGCATTGGTCCTATGTGCAATTCTGTAGCATCCATCCTGAATTCATCTATGTGGATTTGGTAGTGCCACTGTAACATAGTCATGTGGAATTTGTAGAACCATCATTAAGTTCTTCTTAGGATTTTTTGTAGCATATAATGTAGCAAAATCACAGAACATACTACATAGATGATTCTGTAGCACCATCGTAAAAATAACCAAATTTTCAAGTGAAAATTGTTGTTCTAACATAGGATACATGGGGGATAGATACCTCCCCGTGAGCCTCTAAGAACTCTTGTATTCCTCAAAACATCTCTTCCCCTTATTGAAAAATAAAAACACTGTCATAAGATGCAAAATGAACTCACATTGTAGACAAATTCAAACTGAAAATCACATGTTCTGGAGTGATATTATTTATGTACATCAATCTATACTAATCCATCTAGCTGAGCTTCTTTTCTTAATTGAATTCATACTTCCAATGCAGCCATGTGAGTATCGAACTGATGAAAATAACTCCTTCCATGCAATGGTTCAAAATAATTTTCAAGTGATATGAAGCTTGCAGCAAGAGGTTAGTAAGAAATGGATACTTACAACTATGATCTGAAATCATACCAACAACTGGATCATAAGAAACCTTTGAAAAATATAACTCTATGTAAAAATCCATGGGATCATGAAACTTATGAAAATACATTTCTAGTTGGTTAAGAAATCCATCTTGCTCCTCTGTGAAGGATGATTCATCAATAAAATGATGGTCCTCATATACTTTACAACTACTCATATGTTGTTTGATGTCTGTTGCAAGTGTAGGTATAGAAATGATAAACATTTCCTCGTTGATCTATGGAGTTTTATGCTCATCAATAGGTGATAAAGGGAATTCCAATTGTTGTTGCAATTCTTGCCTATCTTCTTCATTATCATATACTGGTTGGTTGCTAATAAGATATGTATGTGATTTAGTAAAGATATGCTCTTTATCATTTGAATACTCAAAGGAAACAGTTTTACTTTCATGACAACTTAAAACAATAGATACATTTGATACAATGTCAAAAGTATCTACATCCTAGCTATCACTTTGAAGGTCATCAACCTCTTGATCATAATGAAAAGTGTCTTCTAGTGCAGCATATTCTTTAAGGCTATTTGATCATTTACTCAGCAAATCAAATTCATAACAACATTCTTGATAAAGGAAATCAACTGCAAATTTCTCTTTGCAAAAAAAACGAAATGCAACATAAAAATGTCTAAGTGAAGTAACACAAGAAACTGGGAGTGATCTACACCAATCACGAGTTGCTCCATCTAAAGAGTATGTAAACAATTTGATGAGGACATATTCATGTATAAATTTCAACTTAAGAATGCACTCATGAAAGTCTAATAAAACCTCAACTGGTACTTCCCAATCCTCTCCTCTAAACCTAGGAAGGCAACCTTCCCATTCATCTCTACTAGGCACTAGATTTGGAAAACTGACTATCTTTGAAAAATCATAGAAATCATACCTCTGAGCTAGGATCTCGTCCATTTAAAAAAAATGGAGTCTCCAATAGATATATGAATAGTGGAGTCGCCATTGTGAAAAATAAGCAGTCAAAAAGTGTCCATCTTTAGTTCACCATCCAAAGCTAGATCTAATCATCCTAGTTCACCCAGGGAAGGTGTCTTCATTGTCGTCCCCGACAACGAAACCAAAAATGTTATCACTCCAAGAGTCACTCTCAGTCTGCAAATGAGAGTAAGATTGGTAACATAGAAAAAAAAAGACTTGATTGGTTTTGTGGATCAAGAAAAAGAAAACAAGGAAGGGAAAGGACAGTAAGTTGTTGTAAATCAATGATGGACCATTGGGCTATGGATTCAAGCAAACACCTTGCTCATTAAATGAAATCAATATTCATATTAGATAAAGGTTTATTGGATAGAGGAAGAAAAATATAACACAAAGAAGAACATCCATAAGGAAGATATCCTCTCTGCATAAATGAATTCAAGGTACTTGAATGTAAACAGTGACTAATAGGCAAGATACATCAAATCCTCGGATGCTCAAGAATCCATTAATCAAAGGAAACCATGATCCTCAAGGTGTACAATTCATTCAAGGAAGAAGACAAATTGGAAAACAAAACAAGAGATACAATTTGATAACAAAGATATCATTAACCTTCAATAACATAAATGTTTACAAAAACATAAGCCCCTCAGGGTTATAATGATCACAGGCAAAGTGCCTCCTACAACTTTCGCATCTCTCTTGGCTCATGAATCCAACCCATCTCCAAGAGCTCTCTCCTTCCTTAAATATAAAATAGAATCCAAATATCCTTAGGAGGTCGAATCCCATCTCCTCCATTGGATTCTAAGCCTTGGATATAGGTGGCAACAATCAAAGAGATAAAAATCCAACAAACTGCTAATTTTCAGGAATTTGTTGGAAGTCATTAATAAATTGTTTCCACCTCACTGCATGAGGCCTTTGATTGAGATAAAAATTAGGTACAGGTGTCCCTTAACATCTAAATGATCCTTCAGAATCCATTCAAATCCTCCTTGACAGGTGACAACCTCCCAACAAGGTGAATATTCAAACCATAACCGCTACAGGAAATTCCATAGTGCTGTTGTAAAACAGTTTATGCACATTTCATGGTGCCACTTCTATGTCTAATATCTCTCTAACCATAACACATTTTGAAAAACTGAGAGAAATTTTTGTTGTTTTTTATGTGATGAAAAAAACCCTCCTCCGATTTGCAAAAATACCCTCCCATTTGTTTATAATCCGAGTTTCAAGTTAGTCACTCAAAACTAGCAGAAGCATCCTTGCAAAATAACTCTGCACATTTTGTAGCGTCGATCCTATGTGAAATTATATAGCGTCCATCCTGAATTCAATTATGTGGATTTGGTAGCACCACTGTGACATAGTCATGTGAAATTTGTAGTGCCACTGTTAAGTTCATCTTAGGAGTTTTCGTAGCATATAAGGTAGAAAAATTGTAGAACATACTACATAGATGATTCTGTAGCGCCATCGTAAAAAAAACCAAATTTTCTAGTGCAAATTCTTGTGCTAACAATTATTACTTACAAAGATTTGGAGGTGGATATCATGTCTACAAAACCCACTCACTCTCTCATGTGTCACAATTTGGAGAGGATATCATGTCTCTGAAACCCACTTGGTTTTTTTTTAAGTGGATATCATGTCCATACATTATGAATTTGTAGGGATATTCCAAACCCTTTAATGATTCTTCAAGTTCCAAAGACTCTTCAGATTCCAAGAAGAAGAAGGGAAAGCAGTGCACTTACCGCAATAAACCAAATCATGAAGAATCCACATGCATGAAGAAGAAGATCAATCTTATGACACAAATACTTCATAATAATAACCTTGGAGACTTCAAAGGAGCCAAGAAGTAGAAGGAAGAAGATCATGCTCCTAAGAAAGGTAATCATCGTTCTCTTGTTGCAATTAATTCCTCATCTAATTCATGGATTATAGATTCTGGCGCATCCCATCATATGGTAGCTAAAGAGGAAGTTTTATCCTCCTTGAGTCCATGCTCAAGACCCCATATTCTCATGGGGGATGATACTCCAGTAGCAATAACTGGAGAAGGGAGAGCAAAACTCCATAATGGGAGTTTTGAGAATGTTTTACATGTTCCAAATCTTTCTATGAATCTGCTCTTAGTTTATAAGATCACTCAGAAAGGTAAAAATGTTGAATTTACATCAGATTCAGTATCAGTAATTGATATGCATGACAATTCCATCATTGCAATTGGTGAGGTGGATCACAACTCAAGGTTGTATAAATTCACTAAGTTTTCTGATGATGACTCATATTTTCTACTTACACATAAGGAGATTAATTTGCATGCACCTCCAGTGAAACATGCATATACTCTTGTTCTTCCATCAGTTTTAGACATAAGAGATGATTCCATACACTTAGATTATGTACATGGAAATAAGCAGGTAGTACAGCCAGATAAGAAGCCAACATTGAAGCTTCAACAGATGCCCAAGAAGGCACGATTCATACTTCAGGAAGTAGGTATCCTTGTAGGGAATCCATTGGATTCAAGGAGGACTCGATATCAACATGAGGAGCCTTCTCATGTACTTTCAGCTTCTAAACCAACGATGCCCATGCATTGCTATATGGTTGAATATTATGATCCATATACCTACAGTGAGGCTATTGGAAATCTAGTATGGGAAGAATCCATGCAAAAGGAGTATGACTCACTCCTAAAGAATTTGACTTGGCATCTGGTTCCACTTCCACCAGAAAGGAATATTTTCAGGTGCAGATGGGTCCACGCGATCAAGAGGTACAAGGCTAGACATGTTGCCAAAGGACTTCATTAGATCCATAAATGTTTCTACATCTTCACGAAGACTTTCAGTGAGAAGAAGTTTTAGACTTTACGGGATCATCTTGCAGTGAAGAACACAATTGCCTAGCAGCTTCCTTTTCTTCTTTTGATGCATTGTCTTTTGAGGGGGGGGGTTTGTTCCCACGTGGTTTTCCCTCTTTCATGATTTTTATTCAGTGTTCATTAGTTGCATTGTAAATGATTACCTAATATGGCCTAGTAGTTGAGACTCATTTTTTACTCCATAGTGATGTTCAAGGGAGGTGTTGGAGAAATTTCTATTTTCGGCACATTGGTTCAGTGGGAGTTAACTGACTAGTTCTATTTTTGACTTTTTAATTTTAGACCATCACTATTATGCATGCATTCCTAAGATATGATGTCATTGCCTATATGAGTGAATATCACTCACTCATTCAACAAATCCTAATATACATTGATTCTCATTCTTCATATTGTATCTCTCTTCCTTTTCTTGAAAAGCTTTGTTTGTGTATGCTTTAGCTAGGTCTCTTGTGCAGGTTTCCATGAAACACTGGCAATGTTGCATAAATTTACATGAGGGAGATTGTTCGATTTCATGGCATACCTAAGAAAATTATTTCTGAAATAAATGCAAAGTTTACTTCAAATTTATGGAGGGGATTGTTTAAAGGATTTAGCACAAATCTGAATTTTATCACAACACACCATCCACAGTCAGATGGGTAGACAAAGAGAGTCAACTGAGTAATTGAAGAGATGTTAAGAATGTACGTGATGGATAATCCATATAAGAGGGAAGATTACTTGCATTTGGTTTATTTTTCCTATAATATTGGGTATCAAGATTCCTTGAATATTATCCCATTTGACGCTTTGTATGGTAGAAAATGCAATACTCCAGTGAGTTAGGAAAACCCAACAGATAGAGTGGTAATTTGACTAGAATTACTCAAGGACATGGAAGACCAAATGGTTAGAATTAAGAAGAACTTGAAGGTAGCACAAGGTAGATAGAAAAATTATGTAGATAGGAACATGATGGCTAGAGAATTTAAAGTGGGAGAGCATGTACTTTTGAAAGTGAAGCCTGAGAAGAGCTCATTGAAGTTGGGAAGTTGTACATAGTAGCCAGATTTTGTGGTCCATTTGAGCTATTAGACAGAATAGGGTCAGTTGAATACATGATTGCATTGCCTTCTTCCACGAATGTGCATAATGTATTTCATCTCTCTTTGATAAAAAAATTGTGTACATGATCCTAACCATGTTATTGATTGGCATTTGATTCAGGTAGATATAGAGGGAGACTTTCAAGTCCGACCAATGCACATATTGGACAGAAAAGTTGAAGTGCTCCATAATCGAGTTATAGAATTGGTAAAATTTCATTGGACCTGCTATGGTCCTGAAGACGCTACTTGGGAGCATGAAGATGTCATGTGGGAAGAGTACCCACGAATTTTTGAATAATTTTCAAATTTTGATTTTTGTTTTGTATATGCACTAAGGGCAGTGCCAAAATAAGGGGGAGGGGAATATAATACCCCAGTTTTGAGTCCCCATAATTATTGATGTATTTTTATTTTATTTTATGAAAGGACGGTGTTCCTAAATAATGTAAATAGGTCAGAGTGCCTAGGAAATGTAAGACATTGATCATTATTAATAATACAATGCATCATTGGTTGCTAGGAGAACAAAGAAAAGAGTTATAGGGGAATATGATTCCACGAGAGAGGGGGGAGGAACTAAGGGGGATAATCCTTTTCATTTTGAAATTATTTTATTTTACCCACCTTGGAATTTTTGAGAGAAATAGGGGGTTACATGAGATTCTTATGGGAAGCCCACATTATACTTTCCATATTTAAATCCATGTTCTTGATTATCTTGGGGGTTGGCCATTTCATTATGAACAAAAAATAGTTTTTGGCATTTTCCCTCTCTAATTCACTCTACTGCTCATTCTTGTATATGCATGGGGAAAGGAAAATGAATTATTGAAGACCAAAAACCATGGTTGGTTGGATGTAATTAATTTCTGGTCATTTTAGGAGGGAATGAATGCTTATGGGAATGAGAATAATGGTAGTTGAGAGAGAGTTGTACACAATTGAGAATATTTATAGTGTACAACATTGATATTTCCTTATCTGAGAATCGGAGCCCTGGAAAGTGGTCGGAAGCCCGAGGGATTGCGTGGCAGTGAAGGGGGTTCGCTTTCTTTGGGTGGTGTAAACTAAGGGGAAACAAAGAGATGGAAAACTAGATTTGTTGTGTGTGAGAAACCTATGAGAGCTTGAATGTTGACTGGTTGAGAAGTTGAGTGATAGCCTAAAACCCATCCTTGTGGATTCATAGCCCTGGCTCAGGGGTGACCTGTCATTGAGACTTGGAACAACAATGTCTAAGGTTGGGTGGAACCTCCTTGGTCTGCAGCTAGTAAGTGATCTCTCTCATGGTTGTCTCTACTTATATATTTATTTTCGTTGTATATAATTATTATTATCTCTGAGATATGATGTGTTTATACCATTCCTACTTGTTGGTTATTGTTGTGCATGGCATGTTAATATTACAGTTCACAATTAGTAAGAATATTGATGAATGCATTTGTTGGTATTGCATTTCTTTCTTGCTACATTATTAATTAATTGGTATCATAATTTTTGAATCAACCCAAGAGGGTGAATTTTAGAGGTACCGAGGCAATGGAATTGGTTCAAATTAGAGAATTGAGAAAATCATTTTGGGTTTGTTGATCTGGGTGCACCACACCTATTCCCTCCTAGGTGATAAAGAACCCATCCTGCACCTGTCACCCCAAGATTTTCTTTCGAATATTCGTCAAAACTTGGGATGAATTGTTTTTGGACATGTTTCCATTCAATGAATTCCCAAGAGGAGAGATGAAGATACCATTATAAAGCTACCATTCGGGTTTATAAATAGGGGGGAAATAACAGGGGATGGGAAGTGGAATTGCTTAACAAAATCCTCCTCATTTTTGTCTAGACATTCTAGAGAGTCCAGGAGCTTGAATTGATTTTTGAAATTCTCTGAGAGGAGGCTTATGGATTTTTTTTCCACTGAGGAGTGGATGATTTTTTATTCAGCAAAGATTTATTTATTTCTAGCCAACCAGATCTTCCAACAAATAAATTTGGGGAGAGATAACCATACTTTTTTAAAGATCCATTTTTATAGAAGGACCATTGTAGAGGTACTTCCATTGAATGGATGTATTTCCACAAGATGAGGGCCATTGCACCCTAGGGTATAGATTTTGAAGAGCATCCTGCCACACCATCCGAGAAATGGGACATTCAAGGAATAAATGGTTAATAGTTTCTAAAATATTTCTTACAAAGTGCACACTTGAAGGGTCCTTAGAAGCCTCTTTTATCTAGATTGTTCCATTCCAAAATTTCCCCATGAGATAAGGTCCAACATAAAATGTTGACTTTTGGGAGGTTTTCCTTGCTCCAAATATGATTCCAATTGGCCTAGGGGGGAGAAAGAGAGATCTGAGAAAGAAATGAGTCATACCCTTTTTTGACCGAATATTCTTGAATTCACCAATCCCAAGAGTCTTTTCTGGACAGATGAATGGGGGCGCAACCTTTGAGCCAACTAATGAGAAGATGAGAGATATATTGAAGAGGAGGCGGAGGAGCTCCCAAATTCCATCCCATACATTTCCCTGATGTGTTATTCCAGGATGATATACTGTACAAAGTTAGTTTCCCTTGCTCTTGAAGCTAAGAAGAAAGGGGAGAGAGGTGAGGATCTGAAAGAAGTGGCAGATTCCCCATAATGCTATCATAATGAATTATTATATTTTATCCATTCCTCGGTATCAATGTGAGATGTTTTTGAATTAGGGGAAGACAATTTTTCAAAAGATGCCATATTTGGGAGCCTCCTTGCACCACAATCCCATCATCTAGGAAACGGGTTCTCACGCTCGAAAAATATTTATAATAAATCACTCTTTTCCACCATTCATTTTTTCCTGAAATCAACCTCCAAAGAATCTTGGATCCAAGGGCCAAGTTGAAAATGGATGGTTCCTTAATTCCCAAACCTTCACAAGCTCTTGGATCCCTAACAATGTTCCAATTTAATAAGTGGAATTTCTTATAATTGAAGCACCCCCCTTGCCAAAGAAATATTTTGAGTTCTTGAGCGATTGATCATTTGATCTTGGTTTGCGCGAGAAGTGAGGAAAATTGAAAATATGGTAGATATGAAAGAATAGTCTTGATGAGGACTACTCTCCGAGTTGGATTTAACCAATAATAACCCCATTGATGGAATTTGGTTTTCATCTTGTCCAAAATTGGATTCCAAGATGAGGTCGGGAGAGATTTAAGACATATGGGGACTCCCAAATATTTAAAAGATTGGTAATTTTCTGAGAGGAGGGAATTTAGAATGCTGGCTGGGTTGTTTCGAGCATATATTTGACTTTTTTCTACATTGATGAGACCTCCCTAGGTTACCGAATAATGATCCATGACCTTTTTAAACCTATTAGCTATTATTGAAGAAGCCCCTCCTAGAAGAATAATATCATCTACGAATTGGGAGTTGTTTATTCTCTTTACCCCAAGGGTTAATTTAATACATGGGATAGTTTTTTGAAATATCTCTTTATCCAATCTTCTTCTTAGCGCTTCAACAATTAGGATGTAGAGAATGGGGGAGATAGGACACCCCTGGAGAAGACTGCGAGTGATTTTGAAGAAGGGGGTTGGTCTGCCATTTACCAAAGGAGCCATCCAAGAGAAGTGGAAGCATGCAACCACCTCTAAGAGGAAGAATTCATTAAATCCAAATCTAGTGAGTAATGCCAACAAGAAGCTATGTCTTATTTGATCAAAGGAATTGGCCATATCTATTTTAATGGCCATGCCCTGGTCCCCTATGAATTGGCTAGAGTGTATTTCTTCTTGTATCAAGAGGATATTTTCTACCATTTGTCTTTTTTACACAAAGACCCCTTGATTTGGAGAGATAAGAAGGGGAAGGACGGGTTTTGGGCTATTGAATATGATCTTGAAGATGATTTTATACAATATTTTACATAGGGAAATATGGTGAAATCGAGGAAAGGAAGAGGGGTTAATATATTTGGGGATGAGGGAAAGGAAAGTGGAATTTGTATTTCCCCCATTTGTTTTTGAGTTTTGCACATATTGTATCATCCTCAGCAAGTCATGCTGAAAAACCGTCCATACCAAGTGCCTTGATATGAAAATAGGGGGTTGACTTGTTTTTCTATGCAAGCACCCTATACTCCATTAAAATAAACGTCAGGACCTTGCTCAATGTCTTAGTTGTGAAAGCAGATTTATGTGTCAAGTCAAGGATTTTCTTATGTGTTTATGTGTGAGGTTATTTAAAAGGTTAAATGTTGTTTAAAGAAATACAACAGCAACATAACATGCAACAAAATATAACCAACAACTCACAACAATAAGGACATGATAAAGGAGTTCACCCCCAACTGGGCTACATCTCCTTGAGCCTCCATCAATGGACTAGGCTCTCTGGGATTAGTTTTTCAAAGATTCTTTTATAAGTTTCTTCTCAACTCCAATGGATTCACTGACTATACCGTTGGGTTCATAATACATAAAAACCCCAAAAATGACTAATAGAACTCTAAAAACGGACCATGGCTCATCCGAGCATGACCTCTTCTGCATGTGGCCTTGAGCTTCCCTGAGCTTCCTTGTGGAAAAAACACCTATAAAAGTCCTCAAATGCCTCTAAAACCTATCCCTATGTGTTAAGAGCATAACAATTAGTCAAAAATGACTATTCAGTCACAGAAAATAGACTTGGGCTCATCTGAGCATGGCCTCCTTCAATGGTGGCCCTAAGCTCCCTAGAGCTCCCTAAAACTTCAAAGTAGAAAAACCTACAAAAGAAGTCTCCAAATGGATTTAAAAACTATGCCAATGGATTCAAAACATCCAAACACTCCTAGCTGGGCTTTTTCGACACCTCATTTGGCCAAAAAATGAAGAAGATAGGCCTCCCGTCATTTTCCTCCTTCAAGCTTGTTGTCTTTGGTTCGCCAATTCACACCTCCTATGTGAATAACCTGGCTTCTAGACGTTTCCCATGCCTAAACCCAACACGTGTGCACATGCCTGTAAAATGCACAAATTTGTCGCACCATTAGCGAAACTAAGCCCCCAAAGGCATAGGTGTTGGATTCATGGGGGGCCATGTGGCCACGTCCCAACGCAAATTATGGGCTCCGTTGTATGATTGAACGTGAGCTGGACAAGTGGCGTGCAATGGGGGTAGCACTGTATTGTAGGCACGCATGGATCATGACAAGTGTCAAGTGCAAATGGTAGAGGACCATTTGAATAAAACCCACGCCAACTCCGTGTAGTGTAGGTCACATGCAGGAATGCATATGATCGGGGGCTGGGGCTAAGCCCCAGCCCAGACCCCACCCATAATACATAACTCACGACTTTAAATAACTTTAAACACATGTATATAATAAGTCGTATGGTTTGGCGCATCAATAGATAGCCTTTGCCAAAGCGTTCCATGGAGTGGGAGGTCCGGGGTTCGATCCCCACGGACTCCACTAAACTTTTAATAAAAAAAAACAAATCATGGTGCCATGTGGCAGCCCATGCCTGGGCCACATGGCACCACCCCATTGGCCAATAAAAGGCCATGTGTCACAAAATGATTCACCCATGTGTCTTGTCAATCGACTGCCAACTCAGCTCCTACCACATCAGCATCATGCCACATCAGATTGCTATGTGTGAGGTACGACCCTACCACTTCATCACCTGTACGGATTGTACGGACTGTACAGTCATCAAATTTTTGTCTATTTGGCAAATCGAATAGAATGCAATATCTCACTCATACGATGTTCATTTGACCTCGTTCGAAGTGCGTTGGGTTCATGATGATGAGGTCTACTCTCTTGTTTGTTTTGAAGTGATTCTGAACACTTTGATTTTTGGGCTAAAATTTGAACCTTGGTCTAGATTCTGATCACACCTTCCCACTAAAAGGATTTTGGACCCACAAAAGATGATGATTATCTGCCCGAGCTTCAATACTCTTCTTCTTCCAAGTTCTATCAATTGATTCTACTTGAAAAGTCTTTTTGGCAATCACCTGGGTACCTTGACATGCCTTGCACTGCAACTAGCTATGTCCCTCAACCACTGTTCTCTGGCTGGTGCTGACCCACTGTTCTCTTTATGCATGGAAGACTGACAACCTTCCTACTGAGAATCATGTCCCTCTTGTGAACTCTTTGGCGTCAACACAATCCGCTCTACAATGGCTGCAAAAAACAATTCCTGCGACATCTTGTCACAAACCAAGAAAACCATCAATCTTGAAAATAAACTTTATACAAGATTGAAAATGATGCCAACAAAGTCTTTTTTCTCTTCAATCAAATGGTCGCATCCTATACTTCATCAAAGTACATGGCGTTTTCCTGCATCTTGGTGTACTCACTATCGACTTACAAGCTGACAAACACCATCGACTAAAAATAAGTCAAAAAACATGATCGATCCAACATAGTCGTCAAGACAACATCTACACAAGTCAAGAATCATTTGAAACACATCGACATTCCCAATGACAAGTTGAAATTCATGATACAAAACCATGTTACATTCATGAGTCACTCAATGAAACTATCACAAAGTTCACTTTTTTCACACATACAAAATCACATGCATGTACATAGCTCTTCAACTCTCCTTCAAGTACAAACATAAGTACATAAACCCAAAAACATGTGGGTACATAAGAGCTGAAATGAAAAGCTAAATGGCTGTAACAAGTGAGTATCATACACATATTTTTCATCCTCTTGGAAAAGTTGTGCAACAACAAGAATGCCTTCAAAAGAAATGCATTCACATGCAGACTTGCATCATACAAGTTATGATAAACTGCTGCAACTTGTCATACTTTCAACAGAAATGCATACATAAGGCTGAAATGTGCATCTACAAACAAAGAAAAATGCAAGCCTTACTTGCTCAAGAAATCTAACCATTTCTTACCAAGCCAATTCAATGGTGACTTTTTTTGCTGAAAATCGTCTTCTTTTGAATCATCTTGACCCACATCAATGATGGAATCTCCTCTTCCATTCTTGACAATATCTTTATCCATGTGCTTCTTGTGCCGTGGATGAGTGGTTGGATGCAATGTCCAACATTGGTCAATGAGATGACCCCTCTTCTGGTAGTGAGTGCAAATCTTTTGCATCCTCTTTTCAAGTTGCCTTTGCTTGGAAAGTTTCCTGAATGTGGTCAATCTTTTCCAACATTTTGAAACATGATGGTTATCTAAACCACAATATGTACATGGACTTTTTCTCCCATTTTTACATGAAAATTTACCATGCTTAAAATAATCAAAAGCAACTAAATGATAAGTATAAATATACCTTGAACATTCACCTTTATCGCCTTCTTGAGGAGGTGAATTTGAAGAGTTACCAACTCTCTTTTGAAGACCAACAATATTGCTCTTGTCCTCATGGCTATCACAACTCTTTTGTTTCACACATTTGAATTCATCTTGAACACATACTTTTCATGCTTGAGGGATTGAACTTGTAACAAAAGTTCTTGAACATTCACCTTTATTGCCTTCTTGAGGAGGTGAATTTGAAGAGTTATTAGCTCTCTTTTGAAGACCAACAAAAATTTTCTTGTCATCATGGGTGTCACAACTCTCTTGTTTTAGACATTTGCATTCATCTTGAACACATACTTTGCATGCTTGAGGGATTGAACTTGCAACAAAAGACGTTCTTGGAATTGTTTCCCTTTTCTCCTCAACTTTGGAATATGGTCCATATTTTTGTTCATATTCAAGACCCCTATACTTGAGCCTCTCCTCAACAACAATAGACTCAACAATGACTTGTGCATGATTGCCTAACCCTCTACCTTCATAGCCCATTTTTAACAATAACTTGGACCCTATTCCTCTAGTGTGATTTTCAAAAACACCAAAGAATTCATCTTGAGAGGAATTTGAAGAAAAACCAACATTACATACCTCATGTTCATGCATGTACTTGGTAAGGGTTTCCTTTGCCTCATGGAGTTGAGTCTCCATCTCATGCAACTTTTCAAGAAGCTGGTGCTTCTCCTCCTTCATGGCCATCAACTGCTCTTGAAGGACAATGCTCTCCTTTCTATCTTCCCACATCTCTTGCACCACATCTTTCATGGTTAGAAACTCCTTCAACATATCTTTGTCAAAGAAATTGGCTAATGAATATGTATGAAAACTCTTACTGTTTGAAGCTACCTCCATCTTTGCAAGATATCAAACTTCAACATGAAACTTGCACAATAATACCAACAGCTAAATATCTAGCTATCAATGGAAATCACATGAGAAAAACTATGCTTTGATACCACCTAATTTGAAAATAGGGGGCTGACTTGTTTTGCTATGCAAGCACCCTCTACTCCATTAAAATAAACTTCAGGACCTTGCTCAATGTATTAGTTGTGCAAGAGGATTTATGTGTCAAGTCAAGGATTTTCTTATGTGTTTATGTGTGAGGTTCTTTAAAAGGTTAAATTTTGTTTAAATAAATACAACAGCAACATAACATGCAGAAAAATATAACCAACAACTCACAACAATAAGAACATGATAAAGGAGTTCACCCCCAACTGGGCTACACCTCCTTGAGCCTCCATCAATGGACTAGGCTCTCTGGGATTAGTTTTTCAAAGATTATTTTACAAGATGCTTCTCAACTCCAATGGATTTACTGAATGTACCATTGGGTTCATAATACATAAAAACCCCAAAAATGACTAATAGAACTCTAAAACCGGACCATGGCTCATCCGGGCATGACCTCTTCTACATGTATCCTTGAGCTTCCCTATGGAAAAAACACCTTTAAAAGTCCTCAAATTCCTTTGAAACCTATCCCAATGTGTTCATAGCATAACAATTAGTCAAAAATGACTATCCAGTCACAAAAAAAAGACTTGGGCTCATCTGAGCATGGCCTCCTTCAATGGTGGCCCTTAGGTCCCTAAAAATTCAAAGTAGAAAAACCTGCAAACAAAGTCTCAAAATGGCTTTGAAAACTATGCCAATGGATTCAAAACATCCAAAAACCCCTAGCTGGGCTTTTTCAGCACCTCATTTGGCCAAAAAATGAAGAAGATAGGCCTCCTGCCATTTTCCTCCTTCAAGCTTGTTGTCTCTGGTTCGCCAATTCGCACCTCCTATGTGAGTAACCTGGCTTCTGGGAATTTCCCGTGCCTAAACCCATCACATGCATGCATTCCAAAAAAACACACAAATTTATTGCATCGTTAGCGAAACTAAGCCCCAAAAGGCGAAGGTGTTGGGTGCATGGGGGGTCATGTGGCCACGTCCCAATGCAAATTATGGGCTTCGTTGCATGATTGAATGTGAGCTGGACAAGTGGCACGTGATGGGGGTAGCACCATATTGTAGGCACACATGGATCGTGACAAGTTTCGGGCGCAAATGGTAGAGGATCGTTTGAATAAAACTCGTGCCAACTCCGTGTAGTATAGGTCACATGCAGGAACGCATATGATCGGGGGCTAGGACTAAGACCTAGCCTGAACCCTGCCCATAATATATAACTCGTGACTTTAAATAAATTTAAACACATTTATATAATAAGTCATACGGTGTGGCGCATCGGTAGCTAGCCTTTTCCAAAGCATTGCATAGAGTGGGAGGTCCGGGGTTCGATCCCCAAGGACTCCACTAAACTTTTAATCAAACAAACCAAATCATGGTGCCACGTGGAAACCCATGTCTGGGCCACATGGCACCACCTGTTATAACCCTAATTTTCACCAGACATGCTTACCTAGCATCAGACCATCTCAGATTCCTTCTTTTCCAAAACACTGTTGAACAACTCTTCTTAAAAACCTCTTTTATAAAGGCCCACGTGCCCTACTCCATTACTGAACACGTGTACATGCTAGCTGACCCAAAACAGCCCGCGTGTACCTACAAAAGCACGAACAAAGGAAAGTTGTTGACAGAACACACAACTTTGGGTAAGTTAACTAAACCTTCCAGCCATGCATGACCAAGGGTTCGTCCAAATACCTAGCTTCTTCTAGCCTATAAAAGAAGGGTTAGGGGTCCCATTTGGAGGAGGAGAATCATAGTAAAGAAACTATACCCAATTGCATATTCCCTTTGTCCTAACCCTTTAGCCTTCCTTGTGAAAAGAGAGAGATAGAGCAAAGAAGTTGGAGGATAGTTGAAGAGGAGCCCAAGACCAAGTTCGCGGAGCAGTAGCCATTGTCGACATTGGAAGTTGATTTATTAAAGTTGGTAATAAAGAAGTGTTTTTCTCATCCCGCCATATGAGGTGTTCATAGTTTATTGCATACATGTTTGAATCTCTAACCCATTAATATTTAGATCAAATGCATGTAGAGTTTGTTGTGTATCTTGTGTGAATGCAGGTCACCCGTAGAGGAGAGCTACAGTCAAGGAGCAATCAAGTGTGAAGAAGGATCGATATCAAATGTTTGAAATAAGGTACGCTCACTTAACTATGTATTTGCTTAATAATAATGGGGATTAGGTCTGGGACGACAGTAGAAAATAGGATTATTTAGGTCTTTTCTGCATGCATAATTTAGCCCTAGATGCTAGTCCATAAAGGGATTTCCCACTCACAACAGAATTGGCGACCATACTGGGGAGATCTCTAGGGTTCCTAGGGATATTTTTGGGTATTTTTAAGAACTGGTTTCATTTTCCTGTTTTTAAAGTTTCTGCAAAAGTCTGAGCTAACAAAGATTTTGGTCTTCCATACTAGTTATCTATGTTTCTTTGCTTAACTGTAAAAAAAATTTTAAGACCCACAGAGGTACACGCAGCCTGTATAAGGTCTTCAGGCATGTACCCGCGCCTTGCATTCCCATAGCCCGCCTGTACACACTAGCTGAGGAAGTGACAGTTGCGTGTAATATTCCAGAAATTTTCTTTTAAAGAGGCAGTCATCCTCTCCCCTGTCAGAATTTTTCCTTCTCAGGGGTTTTCTAGAACTCTTTCTAGTCTTTGTTGTTTGTAGTCGAGCTTAGGTTTCACCTCGGATTGGTTTGTTCTATGAAGTTTTCCTTGAGTTGGTTTCGTTTTTCTGTTAAAGTAGGTGTCTGAGTCTTCAAGAGATCCTGGTTCTCAGTATCAGTGGTCTCTGCCTGGGCTAGATTGTTTGTCTTTTTACCTAAGAGTTTTAGAGATACATGCGGTCTGTATAAGGCCAGCACGTGTGTACATGCTTTCTGACATTACACAGCTCGCGTGCATGTGCTTTCTATTGAACTGTCAGCGGTGTGCTTGTGGAGGAAATTTTTGTTGAAGATAGGGAAGTCATCCTTTCCTTTGATAAGAGTTATACCTCTCAGGTTTTTGGATCTCTTTCATAGCAGTCAGTGACTTAGGTTTATTCACATCGATAGCTTTTATTTTCAATTAGAAGTTTTCCTCAAAATTTTCTTTTATAGGGTTTTTAGACAAGTGTGAGAGTTCAATTTTAAGTTGTTTGTGTGTGATTTTTAAAGTGAATCTTTGCGATCTGTGCTTAGGCCATAAGTTTTTCTTGGTTTTGACTTGTTGATATTTTTCCTTTTTGCCTTGTCAACATTCAAATAAAAACAAATCTTTTATTTCTTTGATTGATTGAAAAGTGTTGTTTTGCATTAGTAACCAGGGAAAAGTCTTTTCTTTCATAATTTCTTGACAATTTACTTAGATCATAAGTAGCTCATAGTCTAGTGAAATCTTGCTTTGAGTGTGTTGTTCAAAGATCTTAGAAAAAAAATTGAAGTTTGAAAAGTTGTTTAAAGAAAAGTTTTTTGTTTCCATCTTTCTGTTTATTTTGCTTTCATCTTTCAAACATCACTAGTTTCACTTTCATAACCTTTGATTTAAGACAATCCATAAAAGTTAACTCTAAATCTAAAAATCATTAGACTTTTTATGTCTGTAGGGTCAACCAACTAGTTTAGGGTTAGGGCCTTAAACTAGGTTGGAGAGGAAACCCTTCAAGGCCATTAAAATCAAACATTGGATTCTGAGTTAGGGAGTGTCAAAGTCCAGTATCGTGAAATTTATCGAGGACCCCCCTCTAACACAAGGGATAAACACAAGGTCACGTGCGGGAAGGTAGCGGAGATAACCCCTCCAAAGTTGGACCAATCATAGTGGAGAACACATATAGAGGGCTTGTCTTGGGATTCCATCAATTTCATTTGCCACGAAGCTTTGTGGATGTTGAATCTGTTCAAGGTCCTTAGTTGTCTTTCAGACCACTTGCTTTCGATACCCATGAAAAGTTTTAGGCTCGATACCCTGCTCATTGTGGTCTACCCGACTTTTAACTGTACCCGCTTGGTGACTGTTCGCACGCTGGCAACCTAGTTTCCTATCTTTTTAGGGACATATACAAGTGACTGCGAGGGTATACCGTGGTACCTAGGATAGACATCAGGCCACACTTTGCAGAGTATACCTGGAGGGTGCTTCCATGTTCGAGTTTCACTTGCACTAGTAAGTTGCTCTAGTGTTGGTTGTTGTAACTGTTCTTCCAATTAGTTTAGTGTTTGCTTGTTTTATCTTGTAGGAAATTTTTAGTGTGTGTTGTTTTTTGAACGAGTAGACAGCCCTAGAGTGTCTTTGATCTTCTCACACAGTGGAGGATCATGAGCTCTGCCAGTCACGAAGGCTTCTTGGCCTATCACCAGTTACACTGAAGCCACCCCCGCCACCACTGAGGCAAAAGCTAGACCAACAAGGCTCTTTTGAAGCAACTAGGTCACAAGAAATTGTGCTCAACCAACATCTGGAGGAATCAACCATTTTAGACCTTGGAGTGAAATATTTTGGTCTAGTTGAAACCTCAACCACTGATCTTTTGGCACCCATCATCGTATCGATTCGTCCTTACGAGTGCCAGACAGTGTCGCACACAACAATGGAAACAAATGTTGTTATTCCTTCTGGGAATTCTTCAATTCCCACTACTGTTGTCACCACAAGAGAGTTTCCACCTCCTAGCCCACCGTCACTAGTCCGAGCCATCATGGTCTCGACCACCTCTACCTTGCACAGTGGTCTGATCCCATCTATGGTGTCAGCCATAACCCCTTTCCCACCAAGTGTGACAGGCCCTCCGTTATCATACGAGATGCCTAGCTTAGGTACAAGTCCTGTACTTTCCTACTCCACTTCACAGACTTTAGGTCTGGGGGTAGGGAGTTCTAACACTCCTTTGAAAGGCCACATGGGGGTACTTCTGCTCCTTTTAATGCTTTCCCTTATGGGGGAGGTCATATACCTCCTTCGTCCCCTTCGCTCGGTGGCACGCACCGGCCATCCGTTGGGCCACCTGCACACCATAGTTTATTTGGAGCGGGGAGTCAAGGACCACCTTTGCATAATATGTCGATAGGTTCGACACCATTTTATTTGTTCGGTGCGTTTGGTAATAATGCCTTCTCGTTAGCTACTTTCCCGACTGGGGCAACCCCAGTTTCAAACAACCTTTTCCTATGCTGGGTGCTATTCCTGCACAAGGGGCAAACCCAAGAACTTCTTCTGCATCAGGGCCTTGGAATTCTTGGCAGGGATCCATTCCTTCATCAGGAATGTCGATCTGGGGAAATTATTTCCACAGTCAATGGAACCCTAGACAAGGTACTATGCCTATCCCCACAGGATAGGCATGGGGCAACCCTTCCCAAAGTCCTCTGAATGTAATTCATGCCCATCCATCTACGTCATGTTTTGGGAATCAGCTGATGATGTCTCCCCACACGCAAAATCCATACACTGGCCATGGCCATGGTTTTTACCAGAACCCAGGCCAGCAACTGAACTTTTCTTGGCAACCTGGTGTCAATCAAACTCCAGGCCCCTTTTTTCCAGGTTATCACCAACAACCCAAACTACCTTTCCTAGCAACCTTACATTTTCCAGACTTGACAAGGTTGTTGAATGACCCTATCTGTCATGATCCACATTGACCTCTTATGCCGATGAAGTTTCCTTCGAACATACCAAAGTTCGAAGCCAAGCCTAACGAAGATCTAGGTGATCATGTGACTACCTTCCACCTTTGGTGCTCATCTAACTCGTTGAAAGATGACTCTGTACAGTTGTGATTGTTTCAATGTACTCTCATTAGGAGTGCTACGAAATGGTACATTGAGCTCGACTGCTCAAGGTACTCTTCCTTCGACGAATTGGAAATGGCCTTCCTAAAACATTTCCAGTTACTTGTGACATATGACGCTGGCATAGAATTGCTGGCCAATTTCACACAGACAAAAGCAGACAGTATCTCTGATCACATCCAAGAATGGAGACATTGGAAGAGTTTAATTAAGGTGCCAGTCCCACCAACATTCTTGCTCGAGTGGTTCCTTAAGTCTTTGGTCCCGCAGTTATCCAAAGACGTAGCAACTTTAGGAGTGTTCTCCGAAGAAGACGCCATCATGAGATCTCAACAGCTTGAGCTCATCTATTCTCAGTCTGGTTTATTATACGAGATCTTGCCAGATGAGCCATGCTCAATACTTGATAAAACTAGACAAAGAGCTGGACCACATGCCGATGGTATTGTTGGTTCAACACAAACAAAGCCCGCTGAGCAACTAACGAAGCAGTTGTAGCAATTGTCTATACGACACACACCATCCAGCAAAACTATTGTTTTGGATGCTCCCCCTACTAAAATGTCGGATGTACACACAGTGAAATCGACAAATCCAAAGGCCACCCAGTAGCCTGAAGGAAATAAAAAACAACGAAATAAGGGTAAGGGGGATAAGAAACCCACTGATAATGTTAGTGGGGGAAACACCGAGAAGTGAAAGGTAAGGCATCCGTGGAACCTATGCGCAGAAGACCACCCAACCCACCTATGTCCCTAGCTTGCAGAGGCCCAAACGTTTGTGACACAACAACAACCTGCTGTGTTAACAAATCCATTTCAACATGGACAAAACCTAACCCAAGCCTCTACAAGCGCGAAAGGGGGTAGTCAAGGACCCTCTTTGTCTTCAAATAATCTTGCATCCACGAATGTATATATGATGAAGGGTGATGCTTTCATATTCACTAGAGCGCATGACTATAGTAAACCAAGAACTTCTGAGAGGGGTAAAGAAGACGAAATCCCATCTCTTCCTCTACAGATTGAGAAGAATTTGGGCGAAGCAATGCCACACATCCCAAAAGGCGCGTTCAAAAATGCTTCTCACAACCCAAATGCAAGGGCCACCCAGAACTAGTCTGTGGTGGACGATTTGTCTCAAACCCCTTGTGCGATGTTTGCTTTGGAGGTCCTCCAAAGATGCCCTTCCTAGAGGAAATCTTTGTTAACCGCTCTAGGATCTACCGAGACTTGTAATCTTCATACCATCATGCTAGATACAACCAACTTAAAACCTCATCTGCCTTACCACGTAACATTTCAGATAGTAGTGGCTCACCCCACGAAAAATTTTACTCGAAATATTTTCTGCACGGTGGTTGTTGAGGGCCCCTCGACATGCATTATGTCGTTGGCATGTTGGAAGGCCATTGGCCAGCCTGTTTTATCTCCATTGCCTACTCTTCTCACTGCTTTTGATGGTCGTTCATTTCGACCACATGGGATCATTCCCTCTTTTTCCGTGCAATTGGGAGGGAAGACCATGTGCATTGAGGTAGAGATAGTCAACGCGTCCCTCGACTACAATATTTTGTTAGGAAGGAGTTGGAATTATGCCATGCAAGTAGTGGTTGCTACAGTTTTCCAGGTCTTGTTGTTTCCACATGAGGACTGGATTGTGACCATTGATCAATTGTCTTTCTCCAAATCTGACCCTTCATTGGGGGTGTCTGCGGTCTCAATGATTGATAATCCTCAACTAGGTGTAGTCAACGTAGGGGTTGGTTTGTGCCCATCTTTTATGGGTACCTTCAATTACCCGCCCCCTCAAGGCGATGTCAAGTTCATATTCGACCACCATAAGGTTGAGATTTTCCAAGTTTCATTGTTTCGCACGACTTACTTCACCGATCCGTGGATACTTCCTTCCCCATCGGCCACGATGGAGGGGACAGGGCATCCAGGCATGTCCATGCCCTTGTCCATAGCTAAAGTAGTGTACTCTTTAGTCCAGAAAGCTTCAACCAACCCAAATCCAACTCCTGCACAAGAGTTCAATCCACTTCTAGAGCCTATTTGGGCTCAAGGTTCTCTCACTAACACCGATTCATTAGACTTAGTCTTGCTCTCTGACGAAGCAGTAATCGAAGCAATGACTAGTCCAGAAAAACACTGGGATGATCTTCATCACAAATCATTCTTTCTCCCAAAGTTAAGAAAAATCGAGGCTGGAGAATTCGCCTTGACTATGATTGGAGATAGGTTTTGTCCTATTAATCCCTTAGCTACGCACAAGATCTATGCTGAGGGTAGTATGGAAACCATCGTTGAAACCATACCGATCAATATCTCCAAAACCCCTAGCGTCATGGAGAATTTTTTCATTGGAGCTGACTGCTCCCTCGGAGAGGTTCAAACCTACACAGATCTATTTAAATAATTTTGTGACGCTTTTGCCTGGTCTTACAAGGAGATGCCAGGCATCGATCCAAAAATAGTCAAACATGAAATCAAAACTTATCCAGATGCCAAGCCTGTCTGACAAAAGCTTCGTCCAGTTAACCCCAGGAAAGCAGCATCCATTAAGGTTGAAATTGAGAAACTGCTAAACGCCGATTTTATCTATCCTATCCATTTGACCCAATGGGTGTCAAACCCCATGCTGGCCAATAAAAAACAAGGCACGATTCGTGTATGTACAGACTTCCATGATTTGAACAAGGCCTGTCCCAAAGATAATTTTTCTACACCATTCATCGATCATATAATTGATGAATGTGTGGGTTGCGAGAACTTTTCTTTCATGGACAATTTTTCAGGATATAACCAAATACAAATCAAACCCGAAGACCAGCACAAAATGACATTCATCTATCCTTGGGGTACATTCGCGTATCGTAAGATGCCTTTTGGTCTCAAAAATGATGGAGTGACCTTTCAATGGGCCATGTCTTTTGCTTTCCATGACCTTAAGCATATAGTCGAGGCCTATTTAGATGATTTAGCATCTCGATCTTGCAAGAGAACGGATCATCCCACACACCTCCGACTTATCTTTGAGCGTTGTCGCTACTTCTAGATTCACTTGAATCCAAACAAGTGAAGCTTCTGCGTAACATTAGGATGTTTGTTAGGTTTCATAGTTTCGACAACAGGGATCATGGTTGACCCTCTCAAGGTTGAGGCAATAATCCAATTGTCTCCCCCATGCACAACCCTTCAACTTCAGAGTCTACAGGGCAAGGAAAATTTTTTAAGACACTTCATCACCAAATATGTCGATATCACCAAGGGATTTATGCGCTTACAGAAGAAAGACGTTCCTTTTTATTGGGACGATGCCGCTCAACGCTCTTTCGTGGCATTGAAACATGCCCTCACCACTGCCCCTCTGCTCCGACCACCTAACTATAACAAGGATTTCTTATTATATTTGGATGCAACAAAGTCAACCATTGGCATGGTCTTAGTTCAGGAAGATGACTTGTTCTCAGAATATGTGATCTATTACCTGAGTCGAGGTCTCGTAGGACCGGAACTCAATTATTCTCATATCGAAAAAATTGTGTTGGCAACAGTCCATGTTGTTCAACGGTTCCATCATTATGTTCTGTTTTGCAAGACCACCATCATTGTTGTCGTGAATCCATTCCAGTATATGTTGACATGACGGGTAATAGGCGGAAATATCAGTAGATGGATAGTCATCCTCCAGGAGTTTGACATAGATTTCATTTCAACAAAATCCAAAAATTCACTGGTCTTCATAGAACTTATTTCGAAACTTCTGGTTGAGTTAGGTGATGTTGTGCTTGAAGAATCACCTATCAGAGGAGATATGTTTTTTATCACATCTTCGGATCCCTGGTATGGAGATATACTTATATATCTCTAGAATTTGAAGTGCCCCGCCTCTGCTTCTCATGATGAGCGTCATTGTATACGCCATTAAGATAAGAATTATCTCATACTAGATGATACATTGTATTGGAGAGGTGTAGACTGCATCATGCGCCGATGTCTCACTCATGAAGAAGCAGTTATTGTAATTAATGATTTTCATATCGTACTTGTGGAAGTCATTTGTCTAGGTTGGCAACAACCCAAAATATTCTATGAGCATGTTACTTCTAGTTGACACTAATCAAAGATTGTATCGAATCAGTCAAGAAGTGCCACCCATGCCAAATCTTCTCTCAGAAGATAAGGGCACATCCCGCTCCTATGTTTCCTGTCATCACAGTTAATCCCTTCACCAAGTGGGGAATTGATTACACTACTTGCAACCCCCCTTCAGCAAGGGGGCACCATTACATCATCATAGCCATAGACTACTTCACGAAGTGGCTAGAATCTATGCCAATGTTTAAAGATGATGGGGAGACTGGAGCTCTCTTTTTATTCAACCAGATAATAGCAAGTTTCGGCGTCCCAAGGGAGATTGTCACTAACCATGGAAGTCACTTTCAGAACCAGATGATGACCAAGTTAACATCAAATCTTGGGTTACGACAAGAAAATTCATCACCCTACTACCCCCAAGAAAATGGTCAGGTGGAAGCTGTAAATAAATCTCTCAAGACCATCCTACAATGAACGATCAACTCAGCCAAGTCAAATTGGAATTTGATGTTATACTCGGTGTTATGGGCTTACCAAACATCTGTTAAGACTGCAACCGATTTCTCATCTTTTCAACTCGTTTACGAGCTGGAAGTAGTCTTGCCTATCGAATGTCAGATCCCATCCCTAAAGTTGGCAATACAACTATTGCTAGACACTTCTCCACTTGAAGAGTGGTTATTATACCTGGAGCAGGTCAATGAGCAGTGTTGTGATGCAGCCTTGGGCAATGAGGCTCACAAACATAAAGTCAAGTGTCAGTATGATAGGTCTGTTCATCCTCAGATTTTCACTAAAGGTGACCTTGTCTTGGTCTATGACCAAGATAAGGACCCCCTAGGGGCAGGAAAATTCAAACCCATGTGGTTCGGACCTTTCATCATAAAGCAGGTTCTAAAAAAAGGTGCTTATCGTCTGGTTGATTTTGAAGGCAATGCTTTGGCAGAGCCTAGAAATGGACTCTACCTCAAGAAGTATTACTCATAGGCAGGTCACCATGGGTAACTTTTTGTAACATATGTATATTCTTTGTACTATTACATTCTAGTTTTTTTTAGTGTTATGGATGTGTCTTTTTGATGTATCTTTCATCACTGTGGCAGATGTCAAGTCAACCCTAGGTGTTCATTGGGTATGCAGAAGGTGCTAGCTGGCACACTTGGAGGCTTGCCTTCGCAGCTTCGGTAATTTTTACACCTCAAGGCTAGTTATTATCTTTCGGAGGTATATACTTAGGGGACACCACAAACAATGTCACCGAGTACAATGCAGTTATTGAGTTTCTTTTTGATGCTCTGTCATTTGGTATCTCTCATATCCAGGTATCTCTCGATGCTCAGCTCATTGTGTCTCAGTTAAATAGAGTCTACCTTGTTCATGATCCGAATTTACACCGACGATTCCTTAGGGTACGTCTCTTAGAACAAAGATTTGATTATATTACATATTTTCATGTTCCTAGGAGATTAAATCAAATTATAGATACTCTAGCTAGTTAAATTTTAGATTGGCATCTTGCACACATATGAAAAGACATACACATAAACATGTAAATACATTTTTTGCAAAAATGATCCATAAGCCACAAAAAGACATAAAAATCCATATATAACATCATAGTCACCAGAGTACATAGATGGATGCAAGTGCCTCAAAATATGACCAATAACGAGTCATGGGGCTTATGCCCTCAAAAAATATATACAAGGAGTGCTCTCGGCACATGAAAAATATAACTAAAGTTAGGGCCTGTGGGCCCTATTGTACTGATCTACAGTGTTTGCCAAACACCAAAACAATCGGACCCATGTCCGTGGTGCCCCCACTACATGAGGCTGCATAGATGGTGGAAGGTCCTTAATCTCTGCCATAGGGACCGTGTGAGTGAGCGTCGTAAAGTTTTTCTCCACTCATCTCAACACCATCTCAGCCTCCCCAGATGGAAGATCTCCTACTGCTGCTAGTCCCCCTATGGTGGTAGGTGCGGCCCCTGGCTAAGGACGACGCCTGTTCCTCGCATAGTCAACAGGTCACACCAGTCCCACATCTGCACACAACAAACACATATCCGTCAAATACTCTGGTATAAAAAAATGATATATAACAAAAACAACATAAAAATTACATATGTTTACCAAAAAAAAAAATGAATGATGGAAACTTACCCATCTCTCCTCTCTCCTCACCAGGAGGTACTGGTATCTCAGTATCTCTCAAAAAATCAATCCCAGCATAAGGATAATCCTCGATGACTGGGATCTGTCCCGACAACCACGTGAAGAAATCATCATCGAAGGACTCATTGGTCCTTCCACCACCCTGTCGCAGTAGTAACACTGCCCATCTACACATAGCAGGAAGACAGGCCTGATGGCCTCATACCACTACTCGAGGACTAAAGCTCAGAACTCTCTCAAAGAAGAAAGAGCATAAAATGGCTCCGAACCCGAAGTTCCTCTGCGTCTACAATTGGCAATCTGTCAATTGCCTCTTCATACACTCTAACAATGTGGTGCTCCAATCAAATATTTGTGCATTTAAGCACTGGACGACATAGTTCATGTGTGCACGGGACACCTGATGTAGAGCCGCAGAACCAGTGATTTTCCCAATAAGCAACACTATCACCTGTAGCGATAAGTCAGTGATCTTCCTTATAGGCACCTGTGAGCTCGAGCGGTCTGTACCAGCCTCACAATAAAGACCTATCAATTCCGCTATGTTATGCAGCCCTGCAAGAAAAGTCTCAAAGTTGACTGGTTCCCCTCTCCTGGAGAGGCCAGTCAAAAAAAAATATGTCCTCGGTCATGGGCACCAGTGACCGCCCCTCTAACATGAATGCCTCTGTATCCGGATGCCAATAGTCAACCAAGGCATTCAATAGCCTAGGTTGTGCCTGCATAAAAAGACATAAGAAGAACTTGATCAACCCACATTTCATCAAGGCAACCATAGCATTGGGGTCTTCCCTGACCAACTCACTTATCTACTCATGCTCTCTTTCTCTCCAGTGGACATACATCCTGCAAAACATCAAGGTTCAGGAGGGTTAATCCTTGTTTTTAAGATTTTTTCATTCAATAAGGGGGTCCACACGGGCTGTAATGCTGACAGTCATATGTACATGCATGCATAGTTTAGTTTTCTTGAATGTACACGTGACTTGTCCTGAGACAGCCTGCGTGGACCTAGGGCTGACCTTTTAGAGGTCAACACACCCCTAAAAAATGGAACCCAATGCAAAAGTAAAGACTTAAAATGAAAGATAAGAGAGTTTGTACTTACTTGGTCCAGATAGATGGTCATTCTGTCCATTGTAGCTCTCGAAATCACCACTTTTATCAAAGAGGGTGTTTTGGCTCCATAGTCAATTTCCAAATCAGCAATGGTGATAATGAGTTGTCAGCTTCTATTTATAGACTTTTTGGCCTCTTTTTGTCACTTTTTTGGCCCCCCTTATCATTTTCTTTAAAACGAAAACCATTTAGAATGATTCAAGAGTTTCATTGGAAGGGTATGGTCGGGTATCGGGACATTTTTTGGAGTTTTGGGTAACTTTTGATGGTCTGTGGAAAAATCTTAGATAATCAGATGATCAGCTTGAGCATATAGGTTAGATTTATACCCTGATTTTTGTATCTCACTGTCTTTATCCTTTTTCCATAGGATCGATCCCATCAAGTTGTGGAACTAAACCATCATTGCTTCTTTAGAAGTGTCGCAAGTTGGTGGTAGAGCTTACCGGAACATGGATGCCCTAGGTAGGTATTGGTTGCATTATGGTGTCCATGTTGTCTCTAATAACTGTAGGCTCAAGAGTCCTTGTTGTTTTTCCTAATTACGAGTTTGAGCCTCATTTGCATGATTCCTTTTCACTCTTGGCCTCACCCTCAGGACTCCCAAAAGATATAACGGGTCTTCTTTTAAGCCCTTTTCAGACCCTCTGAACATGAAAATATTGCTGAGCGATCTTGTGGCCTTTCATGCTCGTTAAACTGAAATTTGAAGTCACATCTGTCCGACGGTAGTTTACCCCTTTTTCGGTCCGAACGATCAACTGTATGAACAAAGGTAGACTCTATGGAACTTCAGTTCTCTAGAAGAGTACTCTCAGGTATCATTTTAACCCTTTTTTGGGTCGGGGAGACTAAATTTAAGAGAAAGGAACTCCCACGGAGTCCATAGTTAAGTTATTTCCAGACTCCATAAAATTGAAAAGATCGTCGAGTGACCTTATTCTCTCACATTCGTTAAACTGGTCCAGAAGAACATTCCTGATGAAGTCCATAGTTAATCTTTTTTCACACTTCTTAAAAATGAAAAAATGGCCGAGTGATCTTGTCTTTATCACACTCGTTAAAATGGTTGTGAATAGACATCTTGTTGGTGCTAGTTTACCCCTTTTTTCAAACCGATTAGACTACCTTCAAAAAGGGTACCCCTATGGAGTCTCCTTTTACGTTTTTTCAAACTCTCTAAATATGAAAAACCGTCGAGCTTACCTTCTCTGGGCTCATTCAACTTACATTTAAGGATGTTACCATTGTGTGTTTTATTAATTGCATTTTCATACCCGTGTCTTTGGCCTAATGCCGACTCCATGTTGCTCTCAACTGAACCATCTGAAGCATGCCTCATATGCAATCCCTATAACAATTTGCCTCTTCATCTTGACACCTTTGGCTCCTGGAGGATTTTTCCCGAGTGTCCTTTTCTTGCATATGTCCCTTTGCCCTGAGCATCCCTATGTTCCATGCGCTTGGAACTAGTATGTTTGCGACACTCGATCCTCCTTTGTAACGTAACATTATTTTATTCTTTTTTCCGAAAAAAAAATAAATAAATCAAATATACCCCAAAAAGAGGAAGGGAAAAGTATTTTCTTTATTAGCAGCACAATAAGTCACCCATGGATAAAGCACATCTATCTGTTTGTTTGCCAAACTATGGGATTTAATATGACCTTAGGAAGTTGTTCTCGTTACATAGAGTTGTGTCCTCCTCCATTTGGTTATTCTTCCAAACATATGGAGAGTTTGTGTTGCCTCTTGCCTCGTAAACTTATGATTAATGCCATGCTGCTTGAGTCTCATCATTTGTCATGTTGTTGTCCAAGGGAAGTTTTTATCAATCCTGAGTTATCCCCTCTGCAGTTTGTCTCTTACCCTCATACCCGACCATCCTGAATGTCCAATCAAGTCTTTGTTCGAAATCAATGAAGCCTTCAATATGATCACCAAGATTCTCTAGTTCATGACCGACAAGCCATCGAAGACCTATGGGTAGTGAAGTCATACACTCATATTACACTCCTACCCGAGTTTTGAAGATTTTGAAGTTTTTTCTCGAGCTCTGAAGACCTCATCTCCAGCCATCAAGCCTTATCAGCTTCTGAGAAGATGGATACTCTACATGTATATATTTTTTATTTTGAGATGTAGCTATGCTGTGTATTGCTCATGGCTACACTTTATATAAGTTATATGACATGGATCTATAGTGTATTTGATTGGTAGCCATGATTCTATTTTATCCCGAGCATGGGTATGCCCACCTCAGTGAGAAAATTGTTATTTTGCAGACGACACCTCCCGGTTCCTGGTCCATGGGCTCACTTGTTCGGCACATCGGTGAATATTGTTAATGTATTTCGGACATCAGATGCTCTTCTGACCTCACACATTAGGGAGAAACTGTTATAACCCTAATTTGCACTAGACATGCTTACATGGCATCAGGCCATCTCAGATTCCTTCTTTGCCAAAACACTGATGAACAACTCTTCTTGAAAACCTCTTTTATAAAGGCCCACATGCCCTACTCCATTACTGAACACGTGTACATGCTAGCTGACCCAAAACAACCCACATGTACCTACAAAAGCACGAAAAAATGAAAGTTGCTGATGGAACACACAACTTTGTGTAAGTTAACTAAACCTTCCAGCCATGCACTACGGAAGGTTCATCCAAATACCTAGCTTCTTCTAGCATATAAAAGAAGGGTTAGGGGTCCCATTTGGAGGAGGAGAATCACAGTAAAGAAACTATACCCAATTGCATATTCCCTTTGTCTCAACCCTTTAGCCTTCCTTGTGCAAAGAGAGAGATAGAGTAAAGAAGTTGGAGGACAATTGAAGATGATCCCAAGACCAGGTTCGCAGAGCAGTAGCTAGCGTCGACATTGTAAGTTGATTTATTAAAGTTGGTAATAAAGAAGTATTTTTCCCGTCTCGCCATATGAGGTGTTCATAGTTTATTGCATACATATTTGAATCTCTAACCCATTAATATTTAGATCAAATGCATGTAGAGTTTGTTGTGTATCTTGTGTGAATGCAGGTCACCCGTAGAGGAGAGCTACAGTCAAGAAGCAATCAAGTGTGAAGAAGGATTGATATCAAATGTCCAGAATAAGGTATGATCACTTAACTATGTATTTTCTTAATAATAATGGGGATTAGGTCTTGGATGACGATAGAAAATAGGATTCTTTAGGTCTTTTCTGCATGCATAATTTAACCCTAGATGCTAGTTCGCAGAGGGATTTCCCACTCACAACACCACCCCATTGGCCAATAAAATGCCATGTGTCACAAAATGATTTACCCACATGTCTTGTCAATCGAATTCAAACTTAGCTCCTGCGATGTTAGCTTTCCACGTGTGAGGTACGACCCTTCCATGTCATCACCTGTATGAATTGTACAGACTGTACAGTCAATAAATTTTTGCTTGTTTGGCAAATCGAACAGAACGTGATATCTCACTCATCCAATGTTCATCTGAACCCATTCAAAGTGCGTTGGGTTCATGACAATGAGGCCTACGCTTATGTTTGTTTTGAAGTGATTATGGACACTTTGAGTTTTGGGCTAAAATTTGACCCCTGGTCCAAATTCTGATCATGCCTTGTCTGGGTTCATGTGACTTATTATGCCCCATACCTCTTCTTATGATATGCTTCTGTATAATTTATCATTCTCTTATGGTGGAATTAGAGTAGGAATATTACTAAGTATGCTTTCAAAGGAATCTAGATCTACTATATTTTCTTCTCTATACAATTTTTCAAAGTGTCTGAAGGCCTCTTCTTTGATTTTTTTTTCTGGTCTGAGATATCTTCCCTAATCCCATATGTGATAGTTGAGACTTTGTTTCTCCATAACCTTGCTTTAGTTTGGAAATGGAAGAATTTAGTGTTCCTATCTCCTTCATGTAGCCATAATCTTATTGATTTGAGTCTCCAATGTTCTTATTATGATTTGAGGGATTTTTGGAGGGATTGGAAGGTCTTATTTTGTTCTTCTAAAGATACTTGGGTTATAGGTTCAAATTATAACTTTTCCCTAATCTTCTTCATTTTTTTCATTACTTTTGTTTTCTCTTTTTCAAGTTGATTGGGTTTGGATTTGACCGAAAACTTAAGGGATTATTTAAATAATTTAAAGTTTCTTCTTCCAAATCATAACAGGGGAACCTGGAACCTATTGGTTCTAGGTGGAGGGAATGAGGGGAATGGAGGAGGGTTCAAGGAGACAAAGGGGGTTGACACAGAAAGGGATAGGGCCAAGGTTTATGGGGTCGAAAATCAACAAACAAATAGGATGATGATTAGATCCTGACCAAGGGAGGATTCATAAAGAGGGGCTAAAGGAATATTCCAAAAGGGATTCATTTAGAAGAAATCTATCGATTCTAGTGACTATAAATCTAGGACCCACCCTTTTGTTAGACCATGTATAAATCTCTTTGGAAGGATTCATGTCAAGCACATCAAAAGAGGATATGAAGTCTCTCACTAGTTCCCTGTTGGATTCACGAACCAGGATTCTCCCTTTCTTTTCTCTACTAACCAAAATTGTGTTAAAATCCCCTGATAAAATGAATTTCAAGTTCCCTATTTCCCCTGGGATATTTAAAGGTGAATTCCATCCTTGCTATTTTTCTTGAGGAGTGTAGGGAATATATACATTTATGATAGAAAAATACATACCCGAGGAGAGATGAAACAATTGAGTCAAGAGCTAGTGAGGAGACTCCTACCAACTCTCCAATCTGAAGAAAAGGGGTCCCACATGGTACAACTATCACCAGAAGCCCCTATTATCACACAATTTTTACTTTCCCAGATCCCAAGGTAAGTGAGGCAAGAATGACGTAACAAGGGGGTGACCTATCACTATCACCTTAATAGGAAACCCCTTTCTATTTAGCAGTATATCATTATTACCCCAGGGGAGATATCCCCAATGACCTAAAGGGATGATGAAACTAAAGCAAGGATGTAAGAATACCCCCCTCTCACCACTCACTGAAGCCAAAAGGTTCTCTAGGTCTTTAAGAGATGAAGCAAAGTGAAAATAAAGTGTACCTTCCCAAAACAAGACAACAAAGGGAAAATATGGCAACTTTCAAGTACCAAATGATGTTAGTGCTTCATAAGACCACAAACCTTTGAAAAATAAGCTATCTGATATAAAGATGTAGTGATATGAAAGTTTGAAACAAAAATAAGTATTTTGTAACAGTTGCAAAAAATATTCCTTGGAATTGCGTGAAAAGTCAATGAAAAGGTAGCTTTAAATAGGATGAATGATAATCAATTGTCGCAAGAAATTTAAGCAATGTCCAACTAGCATTAAATGTCAGTTTTGCAGTGAATTTTCTGTAGTTAGATGGCTGTAGCAATATTTTGTAACAACAACAAGTAATAGTTCTCAGAATTGCAAGAAAACATCATGTAAACTTAGAATTTATCAAGTAGATTGTTTGGCAATTATCACAAACAATTTCTTAGTGAATTAGATGCAAGTTATGTAGGTGTATGCAACAAATAAATGTAAATTAGTATGGCTATAGCAGTGATTTGCAACAAAAGCAAATTAACTAGTGAATTAATGTAGCTTAAGGTTAGTAGAAGTTAGCAAAAGATTCAAGGAAGAGAGTTAGAGTGTTTGTTTGATCAATCATTCACTAAATCAAGTGGAATAGTGCCTTTAAGGGGTAATGGAGTCTATAAGTGATGGCTTTATCTTGGAAGATAGCAACGAAAATGATTATACTTGTCTAAGGAGAAGAGGTGGATGGAGGAGGTGTTGGCACTTCAATGCCTCAAACATCGAAACCATAAAGATAAATTCACTAGAGAGTAAGCAATTTTAGGCCCTAGTGAATCTTTCTTCCTTAGACTATTGAAAGGTATTAAGAGAAACAATAAATAGACAATGGATTCTAAAGAGATAGCATTTAGGGCTTTAGAAGTTTATCTATGTCAAATCACTTTAGTAAAGTCTAGAAAATGAAGAGCAAATAAGTAGTATCTTAAGTCCTTTACTCCTAGGGTTTGTCAAGAAAGCAATTTCATAATATTTGACATGAATAAGAAAATGTACCATAAACAATCAAAATGAAATGAAAATTGCAGATTTACTTACTTCACCAAGAATAATCAAGCAATAAAACCCTAGATTGCCAAGTAACTTCACCAAGAAATGATCCAAGTTGCAAATTTTAGCCTCCAAGATAAGTGTGCCTCCCTATTTCAGCCAATGACTCACCAAAAGGGAAAAAATTTCGGACCACACTTGTTATGTGATGAATTGTTATCAAAAAATGAGAGTACTTTATCTCTTTTTATACAAAACTTTGACCTTTAATTAAATTTAGGTCAAATAAAAGGTTGACCTGGGAAATTTACATCAAAATACAGGTTTTACATAAATAAAACTAATTAACATCCAAAATTGTCTCCAAGGGTGACATCATTCCCTTCTAGGGTGACTTTGAGCCCCCAAGGTGGAATGTTGGGCTCCAGATGCAGAACGTTTGGCCTCCAAAGGCCCTGAACGATTCCCACACTTGCCAAATACCTCATAACTTCCCTCAAAATGAAAACCCTAGCTCTGGATGACGTCCAGGGTCATGATGGTGATGCCATGGGCTCCCAAAGGTCAACATACAAGTGGAAAATCAAGATCCCCCTAGGTCTAGGTCTTCCAGGGTGTCTCCCAGAGCAACACCCTTCTTTCTTCTTGGTGCAAGTCTCTGATGTATTATTTCTCCTGGTTGGGGTCACAACATCCATTTGTGGGATTTGAGCCCCATGAAGGTCTGAGATAATCATTCCCCCATGTGTACTTGTCCATTGGGAAAGGTTCTACAAGAACAACAAGTACACCCTCTAGGGGTTCATAAGTCATAGGGATCATAAAATGTAAATCACGTCCAATAATAAATTTACCCAACCATGTGCATGACACCCCCCTTTACTCAAACAAATTCTCAAAGATGTTATGCAATTTAACAAGTCAAGTGTGCAGAGGGTCTCAAGGTGTCTTATTGGGATAATCATCCTTAAGTTTGGGGTGTTTCCCAGGTGATATCTAATTCAATTCATGTAAGTGTATGAAGTGGTGTGGGGTAAGTGTTTGGGTATGGGTGTAGTGATAATAAGGAAATGCAAGCCTTACCTATGGGTGACTTTCTAGAGGGAGAGATGCACATTGTCATGGATGCCATTGTTTCCTAGCCCATTCATTTCCTTTTATTCTTAGATTCATTGTTTTTGATCTTTCATTTTTTATGCTTCAAGGGAAGAGGTTAAAGACATTGTCTTGTCTTGGTAACCAGTGGTGAAAACATTATCCATAAACATTTCACAAATATGATAAGGTTGGATCATGATGAGACCCCATTTCTATTAGCTATGCCACCAAGAGGCACTACTGTAGTTTGGTGACCAAATAGGTGGTAGTGTCATACCGCTACATGCCCATGGTCATAATAGTTTGGCTTGTGATGAGACCTCCTATCGATCAACTAATACCTTGAGTGTTTATTTATCTTATAGGTTCCCTTTTCTTACTAAGAATATTTTTACTTATTTCTTGGGAATCCCTGGGTGAAGCATATCAAAAGTTTCATATTTGGATTTTAACTCTTTCCAACTACTTTTACCCTCCGGGCCTTTAGCCCCTTCTTCCTATAAGGTAGGGTAAAACCCTTCCCAGTGTGGAAAATCCCAATGCTCAAACAAAGGTAGGGGAGATGAGAGGAATAAATATGGAAAGTGGTAAGTATGGAGGGAGTGGACGATGACCTTTCATAGACCCACCCAGTAGAAACCCATCCTTAAGGGAGATCAACTTACTAGGGCACCATGTCACCCTTCCAGGTATGAACAAATCAAAGAGCATAATTTCCAAGCAAACTTTATGAAATGAAGGAGAATTAAATGCAACATATTCAAGTGCTTCAAAAATTGGAGTGACACATACCATGATACCTGGACTCTTTACCTTATGGAGCAAGAATTACTGCTACTTCAGGACCAGGTTGGTGGGATGGATACTGTTGTTGTTGATAAATGGGCACCACTGAAGAAAAAAGGGGCCCTCTGGGGCCATGCTTAAGTTATATGGCTCTCATAAATCCATGTCTAGGACCTATGGGCCTTGAGACATGATATCCTTAGTTATACCTATGGTAAGAGATAACATCTGGCTCTAACTCAGAGCACATGAGAACCTCAACATCTCTCATATAACCTATGCCTGATAAATATCAACAAAATGCATCAGTAATCCTTAGGGTGGTGATATCACCCCTTGTTCATATATGATATAATGAAATAAAGAGGATCTATGATCTAACATATAATCATGAGCATATATACATAATGGAAAAATACAATATGAAGATGAAACTATAACTATGCCATCATGATATCCAGATGGTATATACAATGAATGCAAATGCCTACCTAATCTAACTTACATGTACTTACTTGTGAAGTCAAGTACCTACCTCGTGATGGGGTTTGAGGAGGCGTCCACTAACTGGTAATGGACGTTTCCTCCCTTCAATCGTGGAAAAGTAGTAATAATCATTGATTGACTTCATACGGATCTTGAAGGGTCCAAGCCAAAATTTTGTGCATCCTGTTGGTCCTGAGTCTACACTTAAGGCTATAGAGTGTAGAGTCTAAGCATCTGAAAAGAGTAAAAGAAGAGGGGGGAGACAACTTCGGGGGATGAGGCTATAGCCGATCTCTGATCTATCTTTGCCTGACTTCCAAATGTTCTTGAATACTGATATCCCATTCGATGGTGGACCATGAACATTTGAGCTCTGTCTGGGTGATGGCAGTCTTAAGTATGGTATCGAAAAGATTCAAAGCGATGTTGGTTTGACCCAATGGGTCGGGTTCGATGTTGGGTTGCCTTATGATGGGTACAGTCATGGGAAGAACAAAGATTTTAAAAGAGAGTTGATGTTTTAAAATGCTTATTTCAATTTTAGATTATACAGGGAAAATTGAGTGAAGGCAATCGAAGCGTTTGATGAAACCGAAGGTCGTTTTTCGTAACTGAGTTTAAAATATTGAAACCGAGTGTGAAAACACAGAGATGTCAACAATGTGGGGAATAAATTTTAGAGGAATCCCACACTATGACAGAAGAAGAAAAGATAGGAATACCTTGATGAAATCATATAATGTAGAAATCTAAGTAATTCACAGGTCTTGTACTTGCTAGTAGCCGATACAAAGGAAAAACTGTAAATAACTAGATACCTAGAACCTGATCACCACAATAGAAGTTATATTAAATTTCAGCTAAAACATTCATCAAAGACATATATGTAAAATAAATGACATGAAGCATGAAATACAGAGGAAAAACAAAAAACTCAATCTTGACGGAATACGGAGTCTTCAAATCGCTTTGTATTAATCCTGGCTAAAAGAACTTTCTCTATTGCAATCTAGCCACTGGAAAAAAAAATCCCTTTCTATTACAATCTTTTGCTTATTTAAACAAAATTCTGAACATCTAGAATCCCGATCATTCTGGAAAATTGTCAGTTACAAATGGAAAATTGGAGTGTTTCATCTCCTCATGTTTGTATTCCCTCGTAAGGGTAGAGCACCTTCCTTTCTCTACCCTTCCGGATCTAGAAATAGAATAGGTTGACATCTGTCATTATTTAGCACTAGAAACCTGCCCCTTCGCCTTCTCGATGCAAATGACACACCTCTCCACCAACTGGGCTATCAACCTGGAAGGATCTACTTGGTTTCTTGCTTCAAAGGTGTAACAACTCTTCGCCAACTGCGGCAACCTTTTCCCTACTTGTCGGTCTTCCGTGATGATGGATCATAATTGTAATCTTGGTTGTACTAGCCATTTGTCCACTTGGGCCATATCGACCTAGCTTATCTAGGATATCTCCACTTGTTCCTTCTCCATGTTTTCTTTGATGTCCAACAGGTGTTTAGCTATATTGATTTTGCCCGATCTCCCAATACTGCTTTCCTTATCAAGGTCTAGCAAACTTTTACTTATCAAAGAGAACTTTTCCTCACAAGAATTCATCACTTCATTAGCTCTCCCCTTGCTTTCTTCTATATATTCTTCTCCAAGACCTTCAACAAGATATTTCCTCTAGTTTGTTATGCAATCTGTCGACCATCTCTATCTTCACCATAGCTATAACAACGTCTTGGAAAGAGACTCGAGCTTCCTCGACTTCTCTTTCTCTCAAAGGAATATTTTCTAACACTTGATCTATCATCTGGAAATGGTTTTGAATGGTTCCTACTTTTACAAGCAAGTTTTGTTGAGCCATTAATACCTTATGTCGGATTTCGACGGCCTAGGATATGAACATTTTTATGTCTAAAAGCTTATTCTCGACCACATCCAATTTCAATTGTAACTCTATAATTTGTTGCCCCTGTTGGCTTACCCGTGTTTGGCTAATTTGCGTCGACTGGCGCACCTGCTCGAGGTTGGATATAAGCTTCTCGATCTCTTGTAGATCAGCTATTCGGGCTTCCTCAAGGCTTTTTCTCACCTCATCCCTGATATTTTCTTCAGAAGTAGCCACTTTAGCTTCTAACTTGTTGATCAAGAGGCTCTTTCGTTTCAACTGGGCCTTCAGAGTTCCAACTGAGTATTGATTTGTTGTAGCGTAAGCCCCTAGTGTTCCTGTTATCTCATCTGTGAACTCTTCCTCTTTCGTGGCCTTTCCATCTTTCATGATTTTAAATTTTTTATCCATTATGCCCTCCCTTTGATATAATCCTTGCCTCGCCACAGCCTTCCTTTTTTTATCAAATAAAAATTCATTAGGAGGCAGCTCCTCTACGGAAATTGTTGAACAAGAT
>JASDQU011401296.1:0-11155 GCA_032191745.1 Picea mariana
CCTTTTAATAATTGTTTGGGCACCTTGGCCTCTCAACATTGTAACAATACATTATTTAAAATGGGGGTTCAAAACCTGGGGTGTTACAGGTTGTAACAGTAGATCAACATTATGTGCAAGTTATAGAAATATTACAACATAATGATATACAACAAAAATTTAAGGATTACAATATAGAAGAGGATGGAATCCTTTTACTTCAGAACAAATTTTATATTCCCAATTCTCAAGAATTGAGAAATTTAGTTCTAAAGGAAATGCATAATATGTTGGACATTGGGCTCATCACTTCCTGTGAGCTTCGTGACATTGGTTAACCCCCTCTCATGGATCCTAAATCCAAAGATTGTGGCAGAGACTAACTCCTATGGGTTTTGGTATAATTACAATCATGAGTCCAACAAATGGTATCAGAGTGATAGGTCTTGAGTTCGAAACTCTCCCAACACGCACTAGTGGGAGATTGTTGGACATTGGGTTCAAAGCTTCCTGGGAGTTTCGTGACATGGGTTAACCCCCTCTCGTGGATCCTAACATTGGCAATTGTGGTGGAGACTAACGCCTGTGGTTTTCAATCTAACGAAAATCATGATTCCAACACAATGTGCCATATGTTTGACATCTAAGATATCAGAAAACTATTACAGTTGTAAGAGGCCAATATTTTTGGCCTAGTATGAAGAAAGTTGTCACTGATTATTTGGCCAGATGCATGGAGTGTCAGAAGGTAAAGGATGAGCATAGACATCCAATGGGATTGTTTCATCCATTTCCCATTCCTAAATGGAAATGGGAAGTTCTTATTATATATTTCATTACCAAACTGCCTAGGACAAAAAGGAAACATGATTCAATCATGGTAGTGCTGGGAAAACTTACAAAGGATGGACATTTCATTCCTATGAAAATAACTCATAAGACATCCAATATTGCATAAATTTATATGAGATAAATTTCCATACTACATGATGTGCCTAAGGAAATAGTGTCGAACCAAGATCTCAAGTTCACTTCCAATTTTTGGAAGGGGTTGTTAAAGGATTTTAGACCAATTTGAATTTTAGTACAACATATCACCTAGAGTTAGATGGGAAGACAGAAAAGATTAGTCATATGATTGATGATAATGTTGAAAACATATGTAATGGAAAAGCCTTCTAGGTGGGAGGACTATATCCATTTATTTATAATTTTCTTCTCCCATAAAAGGGAAGGATTGTGCAAAGATTTTTTTGAAGAAATTTGAAAATATTTATGGACCGACATGGTCAACATGACTAGTTTTGGAATGGAAAAATAATCTAGAACATATTTATGAGGTAAGACAAGACAAAATTAATTCTACAACATATGATATTGTAGTTTTTTCTATATGAATAAAATTACTTGTTTCTTTCCATGGGAAAAAAAATTCATTTGTATCTCATTTCATTCTTAATATAATCCATATAAATGGTATCAAAGCATTCCACTCCTTTTTTTTTCTTGGTGCATGTCCCCGACGAGGTCGGGGTATATTGATTTGGGTCTCGAGCTAGTTTCACTTGAGGATGACTGATATTTACAACCCAAGCAACCTCCCATGGCAGAAGAAACGAGAGATGATAGAGAATGAGATGCTTTCAATACCTTTCTCAAGGAATCTCTTGCATGATAGAGGACTGAGATGATGGAAATTTTTTCAATGATTACCAATGGCAACCTAGGCATATTCAACAACCAACCATTTCAAAGGTATGACACCATTCAAGGTACAAGTAAATTTTTATATCCCCTTATTTGAATGTTAGATAGATTCACATGCTATAGAAAAATGGTTCAATTTTCTAGAAGGTTATTACTCCATCAAAAAAAAATTCAATGACAAAAAGATAACCTTTGCACTTCTTAAAACCCTTCCCCATGTCAAAGCTTAGTGGGAAGGTTACTAGGAGAGGTACACCATAGATGAATCTATCCCATTCAGGAGAGAACTGACTTGGGTAGCCTTTTTTTATGCTCTAAAGGAGGATTTATACCCTATTGGAGGTGATGATCGCTGATATATGAGATGGATGACTCCACGTTTAGAAAGAGACTAGTCGATGTCACAGTACACTAACATCTTCCATTGTGCTCAAATTTAGGTATTAGAGACTCTGAGCGGCATATAGTTATGAAGTAACGCAGTGGCCTAAATAGGAACATCCAAATAGATATGGATTTCTTATACATATCCTCATTGGGACTTGCCTATCGATATGGAGTCAAAATTGACCATAAATCCAAGTAGCAAAGTAAGAAGGAGTTCGGGTTTACAAATACACCACAAACAAATCATTGAAAAGGAAACTCTAACGAAGTAAAAAACAAGGAGACTCAATATCAATAAAATCAATCAAAGCTAATAAGGGTGATGGGAATTCGAAGAAGGAGATTGGAAAGTTGTGTGAGTTCCACAAAATCCCTTGGCATAAATCTGATGAATGTCACTCAAAATATTCATTGGTGGTCGAGCTCAAAGAAAAAGAATCATAACATGACTTGGAATCTGATTCAAAGAATAATAAAGGGAAACATATCATCGATGAAGAACCCATTGCTACAATCACAACTACAACAATTCAACTAGAAGAACTAGAGGAGCGTGAAGAGGTGGAATGCCTCTTCCATTCACATATGTGGGTGAATGCTACCCCACAAAATTTGATTGTCGATAGTGGGAGTTAGAAGAACTTGATCTTAGTTGAGGTTATCAAAAGAATGAAGTTGTTGACAATCTAACACTCCCAACCATACACCATCGGATGGTTGAGAAGGGGACGAGACATTCACATAAACCAACAATGTCTCCTACTCTACGACGCAAATATTTTCAAATATGAGGTATTGTGTGATGCTTCCCCACTTGAAGTCTATGATATTATTTTAGGATAACCATATATGTGGAAATGACACTTTTTTTATAAGTCTCGGCCCCATAGTGTCATTATTACGCTAGGGAGTTAGCTCTACATGATAGATGAGCTAGTTATAACTATTTCCATTTCATTCATCTCGGAAAAATAGTATCGCAAAGTAATCTCTGAAAATACAAAGTTTTCCCTCTTCATGATCTGGTTAAAATCTGAATAGAAGGTCTCTATGACCACCTTAACCTTGGCCCAATATCTTTCTATTTAGTAGAAGCAAGTCAACAAGATTCTAGAGGAGCACAAAAATATTTTTTCACCTATAAGGGTGCCTCTTCACTGCCAAGTCACACATTCCATTGACTTAGTTCCTAGTGCTCCCTTCCCAATGGTCCAATCTATATATGCTCCCTTCCATAGACTGGGATTCTTCCATATGTTAAAAATAGTTATAATAGATCCCTTCATAACTCTATTGGCCATGAATATTTTTAGGTGTGCTTGGGGTTCTATCAATTAGCCCCCATTAATATATCTCTTCCTGATGCATCTTCAACAATAGAGTCCTCCCACACTCAAACCATATTAGATCATGCATTTCTATTTATTGAATGGATCCATCACCTCAAAAAATAGGTTCATGAAATCCTTCAACAACCTAATGCCAAGTACAAGCATGAAAGCTACTTCAACAAGGAAATATTATCACCAAGGTTCAGATTCAGCAAATGTTTCTCCATCTCCCAAGGGAACTTGAATCAATGGGTACCATTTCTTCCTAAGGGGGGAGGAATGATCTAGGTAGATTCCGATGGCCATCCACCTTTTCCACTGAATCAATGTTTTCAAGCCAATGGTTTTGATAAACCATGATATTCACCCTTTTGATGGGGAATGCAATGTAATTCCATCTCCATTTGTTAATTGCAACCATCACATTTATATTCCTACAACGTTAATACATCGAATCAAATTAGAAATTCATAGTTAAGTGCACTTGCGATAGAGTAGTATTGGGATGGGTGACCTCCTAAGAAGTCCTAGTGTTTTACATGCCTATGGCATTTTGTAAAGAAAATAATTTATCCCACATGCATCATGGGAATTATTCTCCTCTCACTCTCTCATATATAAGTGAGGTGAAGGAGGTCCTTTGAGCATGCAATGGAGTGTGATGTAATCCTTATTATGAATGAGATTAACTGGCATCTCTTTCTCTTAATATATAAGCTACCACCATTCTATCTAGTTTGTGCTCTACAATATTTTGTTATTCATTAATAGAATGGATTTCACTCTATTTCTATGTTCTCTGCTATATTTTCATTTACATATCATTTCATTCTCAATATAATCCAGATCAACTACCTTCTTATTTTCTGGGTTCCAAATCTTATACCATTTCAGACCATCTTTATAACAAATAAAGATACACATTTCAACCTTTTTATCTAGCTTACTCTTGTTTTCCTTTGGAATGTAAACATAGGCATCACAACTAAATACCATGAGATGTGTAAGATATGGTTTCTTACCAATCCATACCTCATGTTGAGTCATGTCATCCAGTGCTAATGAGGCTAATTGATTGACTAGGTAACATGAAATACCCACTGCCTTTGCCTCAAATTCATATCCAAACCTGACACCACTAAGAATTCACCTTAACGTTTCCATCAACGTCCCGTTCATCCTTTCTAAAACTCTATTTTGTTGAGTTGTTTATGAATTAGTCTTATGCCTTGATTTACCACACTTCTTACATAATTATTCAAATTCATTTATACATAATTATCCACCATTATCTATCCTCAATACCTTAATTCTCTTCTATGTCTAATTCTCCACAAGAGCCTTAAAATCTTTGAATTTTTCCAAAAATTCATATTTCTTCCTAATCCATTTATTCCTCAAGAAGTCATCTATAAATGAGACATACATAGATTTATCCAGTGATGGAACCAGAGGTCTAAACACATCATGGTGCACCAACTATAAAATTATCTCTGTCCTCATAGCACTAGAGGAGAATCTTAAATGATTTTTCTTCCCATATAATAAATGTTCACATAAATTAAAATCCAGAGAGAAATTGACCATACCTTCAACCATACATTTATTGTGTAGTACTCGAAGGCCCTTCTCACCAATATGCCACAKCCTTTGATGCCACATCATAATCTTTTCTCCAAATATTATAGAATTTTTTCCTTCTTCAACTTCAATCTTAGGAACAACAGAATTGTTGCACCCTTCACTAATAGTTCTTCCTAGTAGATTATACAAGGTTCCAATCCGAACTCCCTTTAACAACACCATTKCCCCTTGAACCATACTGCATGTTTTTTTCTCAAACATTGTTTTTACCCCTACGTCATTCATTTTACTTACATAAATAAAATAAAAAAATCCAATCTTGGGATGTGTAGAACACCAGGGAGTGTTCTAATCCTTCCATCCATGAGCTTCAACTTGAGCTTTACTAGACATATGATTTTGGTTGTTGATTCATCTCCTATGCAAACATCACCTCCATGAAACCTTTCATATGCATAGAAACACTCTCTGTGATGAATCATATGAGAGGATGCATCTAAGTCGACCAACCATGCCTCATGATCTGCATGTGTGCTTGAATAATCCATGTACACATCCCCTCATTCATCTGCAAAGGTTTTTTCTTTTGTATAAGGAGAATCATCAGGTCCCTTCCCTCTCTCGACACTTTTGGATCTATATTGTTTCTTTTAGTGCCCTTATTTTACACATCTCAAACATAACTTTACAAATATTCCAAAAGATTTAGATATTCCCCTAGATTTAGATCTCCCACTTAATGACTTAGATCTATTGCTTTCCARGGAYCATGCTCTTGCAAATAATACATATGTTCTATGTACTTCCATGTTTTTCCTCCTCATTTCCTCTGACAACAAGGATGAGAACACATCATTGAATATTAAAGTAGTTGCATTACTTATTATGGMTACAAYAAGACTATCCCACRAGTCTAGTAAATAGAAAAATAAACCAATATACTTATCTTCATCAGRAATATTAATATCAATAGATAATAATTGACTTATAACAATATTGAAGGCATTAAGATGATTTTTCACTGAGTCTCCATACTTCATCCTTAGGTTGTACAACTTCTTATACAAGAATAGTTTGTTTACTAGGGACTTAGACTAATACAAATCCCCTAACTTATCCCATAATGCCTTGGTTTTAGCTTCCCATAACACATTTAGTAATACTAAATTTGAGATACACAACTAGATTGTGCCCTTCGCCTTCTGATCCAAATTTTCCCATTCTTTTATTAACATTCATATAGGTGCATTACCTTTATCTAGATCGATCCATTGATATTTTTCAACCTATAGATATTCCATCTTAAGCTTCCACATCTCAAAACGTTTCCCATTAAATTTTTTGATCTCTATTTTTTAACTGCTCCCCATTTCTTTTCACCATAAGAATCGATACCACATATCTCCCACTATAACAAGGTTTATCATAGATATTAACCAAACCCATGACCACAAAGACATCCTCCCAAAGCCAATAATTGATCTGATACCAAATGTATATTTTAACCTAGCACAATTAATTACTACAAATAGATTCTTAATAAAAAAATAAAATATACAATCGAACACACACATTACATGGAGATTTTACCCTGGAAACCTAAATTGGGAAAACCAACAACCTATTTAGAGATGCACCTCTAATTATTTATTCATCATATATATTCATTGTTTACAATACAATATATATAGGATCCCATGACATCCAAAACCCCTAATCCATTGACTCAGATTAATCAACAACCCTAATTCATTAACAAGAATTTGAAAACAAATGACGCAAAACCATGTGCCAAAAAACCACTAAAAGAATATGCAAAAAGCCACCAATTTTGTTTTAGGTGCTACCCCCCCCTGCAACTCCCTTGTGAGCCCCCTCGTGTTCTCGATGCACCAGGGTTACTAGGTTTGGTCATGTAAAGAATATAACACATACCTAAAAAAATTCCTCAAAATTTGTGCCAAATGGGAACACCACCCTCAAGTTGTGTTCCTCATGCACAACAATTTGCAATCCCTAGAACTTTTTCTTTAAAAAATAATTAAATTTACAACATAGGAAATGAGGCCTCAATTAAGGTTTAGAACCCAGTAATAAAAATGACCAATAATGTAGCACATCAACCTTAAGTTTGGGTCTAATTAATCAACAATAAAATATCCAAAGCCACTTTGGCATGTTCACACATGGAAAAGGTGATTTAATGAAATATTCCAAATGAGAGTTTAGTTATGAAGGAAAACTATATGAAAATCGTTGAAAATGGTCATGCACCTTTTATGAGTGGATAAATGATGAAAAAATGGTGTAATATGATTTTTTTCTAGGTAAAATGGAAAGGTGATGATATAATAGATGGAACCTAGGAAAAATAATGGATTGATAGTGGGAATATCTAAAATAACCACTAGGAAAGTACACCACCAAGCTAGAGTAAACGACAAGTAAGAATAAGACTTGAACATGTAACAAACAATTAAAAGTAATTACTAGGACATCATGAGGAGAAGATAAATATATTAGGAGGATTTCTCCACCAATAAGAAACCATGGAGTAGCAACTACAACAAGATGAATACACATAATATGCCACTAAAGAAACCTCCATTAATGATACAAAACATGAACAATAAATATGATAAGATAAAGTGAGAAAAAAAACATAAACAAATGACACTGCCAAGTCATCCTATAATAATTCCACCTTCCCCCTTGGTTGTCCAGAGGTTAGTTAATCAATCAGAGTAGCACCAAAATAACACGTGAAACAACAAATGACCCTCAGACATACAAATAATACATAGGAAGTCCATGGGTGTCATATTGGAAGGTGTTATGAAATGGTCCTCGAACACCCCTTACAATATATGTGTAACAATAGGGCCCAACGTGATGATAAGTACTCTTCATGGGAGTACATGATAACCTAAAAAATATTTGGTACCTAATGAAACTCAACATGAAACTCAACAATAGTCATATTCTACTTTCTCTCTAGGGATTATTGTTGAAAAAATCTCTCAATCCCCAACACCTAGATAAATTACTACCTTGCTTTTTCCTTGCTGATATTTAAATTACATCACACATAATAAAATATACTTGTTGGAAATAATAAACAATTGAAGCAATATTTGAAACCAAACTTTACACATGCACACATGAATTCTTCCCTTCAAATTAGCTTTTCATTAAATAATGACTTCAATATTACAATGACTCCCTTACTCGGAAAATATCCCACCGAGGAAAAATACAAACAAAAAAAAACTAAAACCTCTATCCATAAATGAAACCTCTGTTTCACTATCTTTGGATGGCCTTGTACAAACTATATGTGCCCTATACATCCTGTGTTGTGCATACATACACACCCAGCTAGTCTTACCTACACATACACATGTTTCTGTGTTATATTTCCTACACGTACGTACACACCTTGTATGACCTATATGAAACATACATACGTTCCATGTATGACATGTAAATTTACTATTGTGCACCCTATTTCCATACGACTACTCTGTCTAACCTACAACCTATTGCGGGACTACCCAAAAATATGTCCTTCAATTTCTAGCTAATGTTTTTTCTCCACTTGCTACACCTTTGCACTTTCCTCCTTTGGACTTCATATCTATATGAAAGTCCTTCAAATTTCCTCAGATTCCCTTTAGTCATAGTCCTTTGTGACTCAAGCATTTGAGAAAAAGTCCTTATTTTCACTTATGTGGATATTTTTCTCCTTCATCTAGCCTTGATTTTATAATCCTGAGTAATAACCAAATCAAACATAACCCTAATCTCTAAAGTGATTGATGGTTAATATTAAATCTCACCTTGAGATCAATGCTAGGATTCATTCAACTCACTAATGATAATAACTTTAACATTTCATTAAATTAAATTCACTTTAATTATTAAAAAAAATTACTTTAATAATTCCTTTAATTAAAGTAAATTACTAAGGTTGAAAGCCATGGACAACTTCCACACATCTAAACACTTACATCTATGTAGAAGTACATGTTTGATGCTACAAATGTTAACACTCCCTCCTAGAGAGGAAGGCACTTCTTGAAGAGACACTTGGAACTAGTTGTCCCTTTGATCCCAACACAATGTCCCACACATCATCCTCCATCATTGCATTCCTCCAAACCTATTGGTATATTGCTTCCCACACTAGAAGACTCATAATCAATGATGCTACTCATTAGTTCAACGAAATTTGGAAACTTCCTCAGAGGCCTAATATTCATGAATATTCTCCTAGGGGCCTCAACATGCTTCTGAGCATCCCTTAATCTCTGCATGAACCATCTGGGTCTCCTAAAAAATATGAAAGGGGATAACTCCTCCTCTCGACCTAAAGGTTGACTCCCTAAAATGGAATTTTATGAACATTGGTCTCCCTTCGGATCCTTCTTCTCCTCATCCTTTGCTACTAACATCAGTCCAAACACATCTGAATGTACAATATATTGGACCTACCATCAATACATGGAAAATAATCCTTATCATTCTTTCCAAGTGCACACCCAATTCACATGCCCTCTTGCTCAAGACTTAAAATTGGGAGACCAGTGAAAATCTCCCTTAGAATTAGCAATGCCTTGTAGTACAAGTGTCCCATCCTCCTATTCCATAACTCACATAGTTTTTCATTTTCGTGTAGCAAGGCCTGAATAATATTTCCCTACAACCTATATAAATTTCCCTCTCTAATCCCAATGCCCACTACTATGTCAGGGATAGCTCCCTCTAAACATATGAGTACTTTCCCTTTCTTGAACATGATGGAAAAACCATTGTCCTCCATAACTGAGACTGGGAGAAAATTCTTCTTCATTCCTCGTACATATAACACATCCTGAACCTCAAATGAACCTCTTCAATCAAGTTGGATTGTGATGTTCTCCAATGATTATGTTACATTGTGATGTACATCTTCATTGACTTGTGTCAAATAGAAATGATTTTCAATGGTTACATCACATTGCGATGTTTATAAAGGGTGATATCACTTCACAACATTCCTCAAGGGTTATGTTTCAACGCAATGTTATTGAATGGTAATGGTGCATTGTGATATTCATATTAGTCAACATATATGGAATTTCTATGTTCCTCAATGGTTATATAACATTGTGACATTCATCAAGGGCTATGTCACATTTTTTATGTTCCTTAAAGGTTCTATCACATTGTGATATTGATCTTGGTGGACTTATCTCAAATTGCAATGTTTTTTCTTTACACTTGTCAAAATAGATAGATAATTTTGATCTTCTAGATTAGGGTTGATTACATCCTTATAATACCTTAATTTTATTTTTTCCTCTAACTCTTTATCACACCACATTTTCTCCTTAAATTTTGATTTGATGATATTTTTAATAATATCTTTATTTTGCAAAATGGTGTCTTCCATGATTCCCCAATATTTTACCCAAGACCGAGCATCTTTATGTCATACTCACTTGAGTTGATGGTGGTTACGACTCAAATTTGAAGTAATTTTAGGAAGCCTCTTGTCTTCCATGTTGTTTAACTTCTTCTTATACATTAGGTATCTAGTCATAGTCGTTCTCTCAATAAAGTAGAGGATTGTTTATAAGAGGAGGGGATAGGGTGTATTTCCTTTCATTTTGAGATTATAAGTTATAATTTTCTTTTTATTTGCTCTATCTTTCTCCAGTATTCACGAGAGACACTCCAACCCCAGACTTCACATCCATAAAGAATAACAAGTGTAACAAGAGTCTCAAAGAGGATTTCCTTCTTATCCAAACTCTAAAGATCAACTGATTTACAATTGTTTTTAAGCCCATAATAAACTTTCCATCCCCCAATAATCCTTTTCTCAATGTTATAATTCTAGTTGAGCTTGTGGTGAATATCAATTCCAAGATATTTGTATGAAGTCACTTCCTCCAAGCTGTTGTTGTCATATACGAAGGTATCATAAGTGATCTTATTGGATTTAATAATCATGACCTTAGTCTTATTAGTATTAACAGTCATTACCCATATTGGAGAAAAAATCCTTGAGGATTCTTAGTTGATTTTCAAGATCACGGGCACTCCTTTCCATAAGAATGATATCATCAGAATAAATAAGAAGATTGATGACTATACCAATGAGAGTAGAGCCAACACAACCT
>JASDQU011401296.1:11255-22979 GCA_032191745.1 Picea mariana
TGTGGCATATTGGTGAGAAGGGCCTTCGAGTACTACACAATAAATGTATGGTTGAAGGTATGGTCAATTTCTCTCTGGATTTTAATTTATGTGAACATTTATTATATGGGAAGAAAAATCATTTAAGATTCTCCTCTAGTGCTATGAGGACAGAGATAATTTTATAGTTGGTGCACCATGATGTGTTTAGACCTCTGGTTCCATCACTGGATAAATCTATGTATGTCTCATTTATAGATGACTTCTTGAGGAATAAATGGATTAGGAAGAAATATGAATTTTTGGAAAAATTCAAAGATTTTAAGGCTCTTGTGGAGAATTAGACATAGAAGAGAATTAAGGTATTGAGGATAGATAATGGTGGATAATTATGTATAAATGAATTTGAATAATTATGTAAGAAGTGTGGTAAATCAAGGCATAAGACTAATTCATAAACAACTCAACAAAATAGAGTTTTAGAAAGGATGAACGGGACGTTGATGGAAACGTTAAGGTGAATTCTTAGTGGTGTCAGGTTTGGATATGAATTTGAGGCAAAGGCAGTGGGTATTTCATGTTACCTAGTCAATCAATTAGCCTCATTAGCACTGGATGACATGACTCAACATGAGGTATGGATTGGTAAGAAACCATATCTTACACATCTCATGGTATTTAGTTGTGATGCCTATGTTTACATTCCAAAGGAAAACAAGAGTAAGCTAGATAAAAAGGTTGAAATGTGTATCTTTATTTGTTATAAAGATGGTCTGAAATGGTATAAGATTTGGAACCCAGAAAATAAGAAGGTAGTTGATCTGGATTATATTGAGAATGAAATGATATGTAAATGAAAATATAGCAGAGAACATAGAAATAGAGTGAAATCCATTCTATTAATGAATAACAAAATATTGTAGAGCACAAACTAGATAGAATGGTGGTAGCTTATATATTAAGAGAAAGAGATGCCAGTTAATCTCATTCATAATAAGGATTACATCACACTCCATTGCATGCTCAAAGGACCTCCTTCACCTCACTTATATATGAGAGAGTGAGAGGAGAATAATTCCCATGATGCATGTGGGATAAATTATTTTCTTTACAAAATGCCATAGGCATGTAAAACACTAGGACTTCTTAGGAGGTCACCCATCCCAATACTACTCTATCGCAAGTGCACTTAACTATGAATTTCTAATTTGATTCGATGTATTAACGTTGTAGGAATATAAATGTGATGGTTGCAATTAACAAATGGAGATGGAATTACATTGCATTCCCCATCAAAAGGGTGAATATCATGGTTTATCAAAACCATTGGCTTGAAAACATTGATTCAGTGGAAAAGGTGGATGGCCATCGGAATCTACCTAGATCATTCCTCCCCCCTTAGGAAGAAATGGTACCCATTGATTCAAGTTCCCTTGGGAGATGGAGAAACATTTGCTGAATCTGAACCTTGGTGATAATATTTCCTTGTTGAAGTAGCTTTCATGCTTGTACTTGGCATTAGGTTGTTGAAGGATTTCATGAACCTATTTTTTGAGGTGATGGATCCATTCAATAAATAGAAATGCATGATCTAATATGGTTTGAGTGTGGGAGGACTCTATTGTTGAAGATGCATCAGGAAGAGATATATTAATGGGGGCTAATTGATAGAACCCCAAGCACACCTAAAAATATTCATGGCCAATAGAGTTATGAAGGGATCTATTATAACTATTTTTAACATATGGAAGAATCCCAGTCTATGGAAGGGAGCATATATAGATTGGACCATTGGGAAGGGAGCACTAGGAACTAAGTCAATGGAATGTGTGACTTGGCAGTGAAGAGGCACCCTTATAGGTGAAAAAATATTTTTGTGCTCCTCTAGAATCTTGTTGACTTGCTTCTACTAAATAGAAAGATATTGGGCCAAGGTTAAGGTGGTCATAGAGACCTTCTATTCAGATTTTAACCAGATCATGAAGAGGGAAAACTTTGTATTTTCAGAGATTACTTTGCGATACTATTTTTCCGAGATGAATGAAATGGAAATAGTTATAACTAGCTCATCTATCATGTAGAGCTAACTCCCTAGCGTAATAATGACACTATGGGGCCGAGACTTATAAAAAAAGTGTCATTTCCACATATATGGTTATCCTAAAATAATATCATAGACTTCAAGTGGGGAAGCATCACACAATACCTCATATTTGAAAATATTTGCGTCGTAGAGTAGGAGACATTGTTGGTTTATGTGAATGTCTCGTCCCCTTCTCAACCATCCGATGGTGTATGGTTGGGAGTGTTAGATTGTCAACAACTTCATTCTTTTGATAACCTCAACTAAGATCAAGTTCTTCTAACTCCCACTATCGACAATCAAATTTTGTGGGGTAGCATTCACCCACATATGTGAATGGAAGAGGCATTCCACCTCTTCACGCTCCTCTAGTTCTTCTAGTTGAATTGTTGTAGTTGTGATTGTAGCAATGGGTTCTTCATCGATGATATGTTTCCCTTTATTATTCTTTGAATCAGATTCCAAGTCATGTTATGATTCTTTTTCTTTGAGCTCGACCACCAATGAATATTTTGAGTGACATTCATCAGATTTATGCCAAGGGATTTTGTGGAACTCACACAACTTTCCAATCTCCTTCTTCGAATTCCCATCACCCTTATTAGCTTTGATTGATTTTATTGATATTGAGTCTCCTTGTTTTTTACTTCGTTAGAGTTTCCTTTTCAATGATTTGTTTGTGGTGTATTTGTAAACCCGAACTCCTTCTTACTTTGCTACTTGGATTTATGGTCAATTTTGACTCCATATCGATAGGCAAGTCCCAATGAGGATATGTATAAGAAATCCATATCTATTTGGATGTTCCTATTTAGGCCACTGCGTTACTTCATAACTATATGCCGCTCAGAGTCTCTAATACCTAAATTTGAGCACAATGGAAGATGTTAGTGTACTGTGACATCGACTAGTCTCTTTCTAAACGTGGAGTCATCCATCTCATATATCAGCGATCATCACCTCCAATAGGGTATAAATCCTCCTTTAGAGCATAAAAAAAGGCTACCCAAGTCAGTTCTCTCCTGAATGGGATAGATTCATCTATGGTGTACCTCTCCTAGTAACCTTCCCACTAAGCTTTGACATGGGGAAGGGTTTTAAGAAGTGCAAAGGTTATCTTTTTGTCATTGAATTTTTTTTTGATGGAGTAATAACCTTCTAGAAAATTGAACCATTTTTCTATAGCATGTGAATCTATCTAACATTCAAATAAGGGGATATAAAAATTTACTTGTACCTTGAATGGTGTCATACCTTTGAAATGGTTGGTTGTTGAATATGCCTAGGTTGCCATTGGTAATCATTGAAAAAATTTCCATCATCTCAGTCCTCTATCATGCAAGAGATTCCTTGAGAAAGGTATTGAAAGCATCTCATTCTCTATCATCTCTCGTTTCTTCTGCCATGGGAGGTTGCTTGGGTTGTAAATATCAGTCATCCTCAAGTGAAACTAGCTCGAGACCCAAATCAATATACCCCGACCTCGTCGGGGACATGCACCAAGAAAAAAAAAGGAGTGGAATGCTTTGATACCATTTATATGGATTATATTAAGAATGAAATGAGATACAAATGAATTTTTTTTCCCATGGAAAGAAACAAGTAATTTTATTCATATAGAAAAAACTACAATATCATATGTTGTAGAATTAATTTTGTCTTGTCTTACCTCATAAATATGTTCTAGATTATTTTTCCATTCCAAAACTAGTCATGTTGACCATGTCGGTCCATAAATATTTTCAAATTTCTTCAAAAAAATCTTTGCACAATCCTTCCCTTTTATGGGAGAAGAAAATTATAAATAAATGGATATAGTCCTCCCACCTAGAAGGCTTTTCCATTACATATGTTTTCAACATTATCATCAATCATATGACTAATCTTTTCTGTCTTCCCATCTAACTCTAGGTGATATGTTGTACTAAAATTCAAATTGGTCTAAAATCCTTTAACAACCCCTTCCAAAAATTGGAAGTGAACTTGAGATCTTGGTTCGACACTATTTCCTTAGGCACATCATGTAGTATGGAAATTTATCTCATATAAATTTATGCAATATTGGATGTCTTATGAGTTATTTTCATAGGAATGAAATGTCCATCCTTTGTAAGTTTTCCCAGCACTACCATGATTGAATCATGTTTCCTTTTTGTCCTAGGCAGTTTGGTAATGAAATATATAATAAGAACTTCCCATTTCCATTTAGGAATGGGAAATGGATGAAACAATCCCATTGGATGTCTATGCTCATCCTTTACCTTCTGACACTCCATGCATCTGGCCAAATAATCAGTGACAACTTTCTTCATACTAGGCCAAAAATATTGGCCTCTTACAACTGTAATAGTTTTCTGATATCTTAGATGTCAAACATATGGCACATTGTGTTGGAATCATGATTTTCGTTAGATTGAAAACCACAGGCGTTAGTCTCCACCACAATTGCCAATGTTAGGATCCACGAGAGGGGGTTAACCCATGTCACGAAACTCCCAGGAAGCTTTGAACCCAATGTCCAACAATCTCCCACTAGTGCGTGTTGGGAGAGTTTCGAACTCAAGACCTATCACTCTGATACCATTTGTTGGACTCATGATTGTAATTATACCAAAACCCATAGGAGTTAGTCTCTGCCACAATCTTTGGATTTAGGATCCATGAGAGGGGGTTAACCAATGTCACGAAGCTCACAGGAAGTGATGAGCCCAATGTCCAACATATTATGCATTTCCTTTAGAACTAAATTTCTCAATTCTTGAGAATTGGGAATATAAAATTTGTTCTGAAGTAAAAGGATTCCATCCTCTTCTATATTGTAATCCTTAAATTTTTGTTGTATATCATTATGTTGTAATATTTCTATAACTTGCACATAATGTTGATCTACTGTTACAACCTGTAACACCCCAGGTTTTGAACCCCCATTTTAAATAATGTATTGTTACAATGTTGAGAGGCCAAGGTGCCCAAACAATTATTAAAAGGCCAATGTGCCCAAGACATGTAAAATTTTTATCATTATTAATAATAAATACATGGATGGCTGCTATACGGACAAGGAATAGAGTTATAGGAGGATATGATTCCACAAGAGAGGGGGATTGAGGGGATAAGTGTTTATTCCTATTCTAATTACCCCTTTTTGTCTAAGGGAGTGGATCGGTTACGTGAGCTTCTTGAGGAAGGCCAGGAGGTTCTTGATTTCCCCACAAAGTTACTTAAACCTGCCTCTGGTTTGATGGGGGGGGTTGGTCGTCGGCTCGTTTGATCCTTCACTTCTGCATTTGAACCATTCTATCCCTCATGAAATTTCATGCACGCACCTCCATGCACACACTTACCCATTCATTGATCCATCCATCATCCACATCTTGGCTTGGGAAAGGGAGCCGAAATGTTGAAGATTAGCCATGTGATAGTTGGCTATAGTGGTCACTGGTCTGATCCAGCCGTGATTTCAGGCTTGCATGTCTGAGATGCGTTGGCATGTGTCCAATGTTTCTCACAGCTGCGAGTCCTGAGAGTTCCATCATTAAGATTCTCGACCAGTTGCGTTGGAGCCCGAATAAGGAGAAGGACTGCCTAAGGGACTGCATGGTAGAGAAGGGTGGAGGTTCGTTCTCTCAGGTGGTGCAAGCTGCATAGAAGAGAGATGGGTACTTGGATTGTTGTGAGAGATGGGAATCTTGTGAGAGCTTGGGTTATGACTGGTTTGGGAAGCCAGGTAACACTCTGGAACCGTCCTTGTCGATTCATAGCCCTGGCTCGGGGGTGACGTTGCTATTGAGATTTGGAATAGTAGTGTCTAAGGTTGGGTGGAACATCCTTGTTCTACAACCAGTTGGCGTCATCTTTCATAACGATAAGTGCTCTCTGTTATGGTATCATTTGCATGTATATGAATGTATTTCCACTGTTTATATTTAATTATCATTTAATTGAATCTTTAGACTATGCATGATTGTTGATTACCATTGTGCATGTCATTAAATTCTTTCTTTTTATGCATCCTTAAATTTTAAAAAGGTATTTGTAAGAGAACGAAGTCCAAGGGCGGGCTTGACAGTAGTGTACCCCGACCTGTGGGTGGCTAGGTATGTTACAATTTGGTATCAAATATTCTCATTGAAACACTGGGTCAGTATGAGCCAGGTCTGTTGGTTAGAGTCTTGGGTTCAAGATCGAAATCTGACCGTGGAGTTGAAAAGATCAAGAGGAATGGTGTTGCAGAATCTACGCAGGATATAGAACGTCAGAGACCCTTGTAACGGGTTTGAAGGATCGTGACTGTCCCCTTAGAATTCGAGAGTGATCACCACATTAGGATCAGAATAGATCTTGGATCGTTGGATCGGAGGACAGGTGAATAGGGGTCATCCGATGAAAAGGAAGCAAGGGTTAAGGTCACAACCATTAGATCCCATGGGAGAGGGATATCAAAGGACATGAGGCATTGTGGGGAACCAAGTTGCACAGGATATAATTTCCCAAGGCGGTCCCGTAATCCAAACCATAGTTTCCCCAAGGGGTTATGTGTCAGCATCGAGAGAATTGCAGGGCGAAATCGAGTTACTCCAAACTGCTGATGCGTGCCTGCGCAAATTGAAAGGCATGTAGTAATGTGACATGTTAGGGCTCGAACATCGAAACTTTGTATAGCCAAAGTAGATCATGACTGTCGATCACCAAGAGGTACGTGTCATCATATCAGTAACTCCAGAGAAATTTGTTAGAGACGTTTTCAGTTGAGATTTGAAACTCCCGAAGCCCGGAGAGTCGGAGAGCTGAAGTAAATCTCAATCATTCAATCATCTAAAATAAATCTCAAGCGTCAGTTCATCTAGAGTAAATATAAAGCGTCGGATCGTCCGAGGTGAATCTGTGCCACCTGATCCAAAAGAGATGTGGCATAAATCTATGGATTTTGAGTGAAGACCCGAAGTAAGCCTCAATTGTCTGATTCAAGAGGACACACGACAGAATCTCGTGTACTTCAAGGGGTTTGAAGTTTGAGATTTTCAAAACTTGAAGACCCGAAAGGATCTCATTCGTTGATCTGCTAAGAGCCACACATCACCAGTTCCAGGGCTTCGGATAAAATCTAGTGGGGCCAGATAAGTTTTGAAATTTGAGATTTCCAAAGTCTGAAGACTCGAAGTAAGCCTCAATCATCAGATTAAGGAGGACACGCGGTGCAGATCCATGTACTCCGGGTGAAGAATCAAAGTGAATCTTAGTCATCTAATCTAGGAGGACACATGGCAACAGATTGGCTAGGTTGGGAATGTGGAGTTTGGGATAATTGGAAGTGTGCTAGCATGGAAACTCTCGAAGTCTCGAAGCCTAAAGAGCCGAAGTGATGGGGCACAATGATGTCACTATGAGGTGATGTGGACCCCTGAATTTATGAATTGATGTGGCTTACGAATGTCACTTGGGATGACATGGATGCTTGGGATGTGCACCACATGCCAGTAAGTTTTGAGCATTAGGAGTATTGAAAATTCTGTTAGAACATGACACGTGTCACCCTCATGATTGGGCCACGTGTCCACTTCCAATATTTTGTCACGTGGGGACAGATCGACAGTCCAGAGACTGGGCAGTCTGGAGGGGAAATATGTTATAGGTAGTGTTGGGTCGAAAAATTCCGAAGGCCCGAAGGTCGGAGTACATATCGATCGTTGATTCCAGAAGACACACGTTGAAGGATAGTTGACTTCGAGTGAAAGTACTCCAAAAGAAAGTGTAGGAGGAAGGTTTAAAACTTATGAAGCCTGAAGAGCCAAAGAGATTCACAATCACTAATCTATGGGAGGACACCCATCGACAGATCATGAACTCCGAGTAAAAGCATTCTAGGAGGAGGCAAGTGAGGAAATTTTATACTTCTGAAGTGCGAAGTCCTGAAGTGGATCTTGATCGTTGATTGTGAAGGAGGGAGAGGACTGTTAATCCAATCCTGGATGAAAGTTTTGAAGTACTTGAATCTCTGGACAAGCGCTTTTTCAGCTAAGCACAGGATCATGGTCGTGGTCATATGCAGATTGAGAGCTGAGGGAAGGAGGGATAAGGGTTGAACTGGTTGTCTTCAAGATAGAAAAGTGCTAAGGAAGGGTTTAGCCACATTTTCTAGTCGTGGTCACCTAGGAAGGTGGTTTGAAGGAAGCGCCTGTGAAGGATGAGATTATGTGTCAGCCAAGGATAACAAGGTACTGTTATTTTTGGAGAATGGGGATATGATATCCATGAACAAAAAAAAAGAAAGAGACTAGTAGCATGGTTTGGGAATTTTTCTTATCATATGCATAATTCTAACAAAATCGTCACTTGCACATTTTACATAATTAAGGGGTCTAAACACATCAACTGGGGATGCGTATTTAGGAGATGGAAGAAGGCAAGGGAGCCTCTAGTCATGATAAGGAGGCCAAAGGCCAGAATACCAAAGTTGGTAATGCAGAGACATATTCCAATGGACACAAGGGAAAAGGAGAGCAGGAAACATTAATAGAAACGGTAAGAAGCCTAAATATGGAAGTGCAGAGATACAAAGAAGATAATGAGAGACTGATAAGAGAGAAAAGTCAGATAAATACTCCAATGTTGCAGAGCTTAAATTAGTTGCAGAGACAAACGAAGAAGGGATCAAACTCAAAACAAGAGGAAGAAGGAAGGTGCCATGAAAGAAGGGATGATCGTGGAAGAACTGGTTATCCCAGAAGTGCTAGCACAGCTCATGGACACCACTCACCTCCTTACCCAGAAAGAAGGTTTTATGCATCGAAAGATCCCATAAGAAGGCCAGAGGTGTCTCCTGTCAGACACCAAAGAAGGAAACAAGAGATATATAGTTTGAAAGGAGAGCTGAGGAAGCTCAAGCAACCTTCCTTCAATGGTGAAAGAGAAAGGGAAGATGATGTCGAAGCATGGTTTCTTGGGCTCAGGAGATATTTTTAGTTGCATAACTATTCGTCCAATCTGGAAGCCAGGATTTCCACCTACCATTTACACAGGAAAGTTGCAATGTGGTGGGACCAACTGAAGCAAGTGGAACATGTTAATGAAAGTGGGATCACTTGGAAGCAGTTCAAGAAGTACTTCCAGAATGAGTACCTCTCAGAGAATTTCTATGACAAGAAAATGTAGAAGTTATTTGAACTTATGTTGGGAAAGCATGACTATGGCAGAGTACGAGAAGAAGTTATTTGGATTGTTAAAGTATGTCAGGTTCATTGGTGATGAGAAAGTAAAAATACAGAGATTTATGAGTGGACTGCCAACCTTTTATAAGGAAAAAGATCAATTATGATTAGCCCAAGACCTTGACTGAAGCTATCAGGAAGGCTAAATACCTGTATGAACAAGGCGAGAGAAGAGAATCCTTGTAGAAATATTAGAAGGAAAATAAAAATGAGAAGTCAGAGGAGGAAAGGATTCAAACCTCCTTTCAATAGGAATGAGCCTAATAGAAATCATCAAGATCAGTATGCTAAGGGGGGTTTCAAGAAAGAATATTCCTTGGAAAAAATGGGAAGACCACCAATCCAATGTTGGGGATGCAAGGAAGATCACCTGTATAAGGATTTCCCACACAAAAAGGGTAGAGTAAAGACTGTGCACAACATCCAAGAGGCTACAATAGTCGGAGATATGGGAAGAATCTATGCAGATTTAGATGACCGACAAGCAGAGTATCAGTCCAATATGATCGAGGTGGAAGGTAAGATCATAAATCAACCTGTTACTATTTTGATTGATTCAGGAGCAAGTCATTGCTACATTGATCCTAATATAGTGGATAGATTACATTTGAAGAAAAGTAAACTTGGAAAATAAAGATTGGTTCAGTTAGCCACTGGAACCAAAAGAAGAATCCATGATATGGTCAGAAGTTGTTCCATAATTCTTAATGGTGTGAATACTAGTATTGAACTAAATATCATACCATTGGGGTCTTATGATATTCAGATTAGAATGGATTGGTTGGAAAAGCATCATGATGTCCTAGATTGTCATAACAAGACATTTACATGTCTTGATGGAAATGGAAAACATAGCACTGTGAAAGGAGTTCCAAGACCCATCTCTATAAGGGATATTTCAGCCTTATAGCTAAAAATATGTTTTAGGAAAGGAAGTCAATTCTATGCAACTCATGTGGAAGATAAATAAAATACAAAGGGGCCAAGCCTTGAATATTTCTCAGTACTACAGGAATTTGAAGATGTATTCCAAGAAATACCACCAAGAAGGGAGATAGATTTCTTAATTGATTTAGTGCGAGGAGCTGCCCCGGTGTCAAAAACACCTTACATAATGAGCACACCAGAGTTAAAAGAATTACAAATTTAGTTGGAGGAATTGTTGAAGAAAGGGTACATATGTCCAAGTGTTTCACCTTGTGGAGCACCAGTACTTTTTTCAAAAAGAAGGATGGAACCTTGAGGTTGTGTATTGACTTTCGACCGCTGAACAAGTACACTATAAAGAAAAAGTATCCTCTACCCCGAATTGATGACCTCTTAGATTAGCTAAGAGGAGAAAAGATATTTTCAAAAATTGACCTGAGGGCAGGATACCATCAGGTAAGAATAAAGGAAGAAGACATTCATAAGACATCCTTTAGGACCAGGTATGGGAATTATGAATTTGTAGTGGTGTCTTTTGGACTAACCAATGTACCAGCTATCTTCATGTTCTTAATGAATGGCATATTTAGGAATTATTTGGATAAGTTTGTCATAGTATTCATGGATGACATACTTATCTATTCTAAGTCTGAAGAGGAGCATGAACATCACTTAAGACTGGTATTGCGAGTACTGAGAGAACATCAGTTGTATGCCAAGTTGAGTAAGTGTTCCTTTTATAAAAAGTAGATCCATTACTTGGGACAAATTATTTCAGAGCAGGGCATAGCAGTAGATCTAGAGAAGATCAAAGCCATTAGAGGATGACCAACACCCAGAAATATGTCATACATCAGATCTTTTATGGGATTAAATGACTAGTATAGAAGGTTCATAGTAGGGTCCTCTAAGATTGCTCATCCCATCACTTCTTTGCAAAAGAAGGGAACTAAATTTGAATGAACACTCAAGTGTGAAAATAATTTTAATCTGTTGAAGGAATTACTTACTAGTGAACCTGTGTTAAAGATTGTCGACCTAAATGAAAGTTTTGTGGTATGTACAGATGCATGTAAGGAAGGAATTAGGGGAGTCCTCATGCAAAATGGACATGTCATTGGATATGATTCTAGAAAGCTTAAGGAACATGAGAGGAACTATGCCATCTACGACTTGGAACTTGCTTCCATTATTCACACCTTGAGGATGTGGAGGCATTATCTCATGGGGAAGAAATTCCAATTAAGGATAGACCACATTGGCCTGAAGTATCTTTTTGAACAACCGACCTTGAATTCTAGGAAAACAAGATGGCTGGAATTTTTAAGCGAATATGAATTTGATATCAATCATATCAAGGGAAAGGAGTATAAAGTTTTTGATGCGCATAGTAGAAGACTGCATATCATGCATGCTACTGTTGTCAATATGCATCAGTCAGAATTGAAGACCAGAATATTAGATGGTCTTGTTACAGACCAGCATTACTTACAGGTAAAGGAAAAATTACAACAAGGAGATGTACAA
>JASDQU011401297.1:0-13374 GCA_032191745.1 Picea mariana
TATAAATTCATTAAAAGAAGTTGTGGCTACTCTTGAAAATATGGTTGGTGCATTCTTCAGCCCAAATGGCATGACTGTGTACTGGTATGATCCCCATTCTATAGAAAAAGTAGTTTTATACGTGTCTTCTAGAGCTATCTTGATCTGATGGTAACCTGAGAATCCATATGTAAATGAGTATGCTTCCTGGCCTCCCACATTCTCTAGGAACTCATATGTGAAAGGGGTAGGAAAAGGATCATGTAGGAAAGCATCATTCAGTTTCCTCAGGTCTACACAAATACTTATCCCCCCTTGCTTCTTTTCTTTCACTACCATGGGACTTATCTATTGAAATGGATACTTGACATTGAGAGGGGGGGGTGAATCAGTGTCACAAAACTTTGGACAATTCTCCACTTTTCATAAATTAAGTGAACAACATATATTTATTTCATTTTCTCAACCAATATATAAAAGAATAAATATTTTATTTATTTATTTAACTTGAATGAATACATAAGATCAATCTTTTAATTTCATCTTCAAACAACTATGAGAGACCCATCTCTTTGTTACAAGACCCAGATTGTAGTTCACAGATCCAACTCATAAATGAGGAATCCAATCCTCATAACAAGTCCCAGCTTGTTGATCTCATATCCAACTGAGATGTGAGGAATCCAATCCTCATACAAGACCCACCTTGTAAACATGCACCAACCTGATAGAATGAACCTTCATTCAATCCATTATATATAAATATATATATTTCAACAAATTCAACTTCTCTTCTTCTCACCATTCTTTCTTGTTTATATAGTCTTCCAAATGGTGTGAATTTGAATCATTGTGTCTTTTGATATTTGAACCATTGTACCTTTTCATTTAAATGATAATATTAATCTTTAAATAATATCATTTTTCCTTTTATCCTTTATTCATAATGCTCATGAATTAACTCTCTTTTAATCATGATTGTGTGTCGTTTCTTTTGTCTTCATGAGTTTATCACAGACATGGATCGACTCATTATATCGTATTCATGCTTCTGTTGTGTTCTCAGTTCACCAACAGATCATATTTGATCTTTTATCAATTCTTTGTATTGTTCTAGTGTTAACTCTCTGTCGAATTAAATCTGTATGAGGTGCTTCCTTCAAACCATTTACATATGACCATATGTGCAAAACCACAGGCTCATTGATTTAAGCGTTGCCTCTTCTTTTACCCTCATTTCTTTATTCCATATGATCGTTAGTGGTGACTAGGCGGTAGGATAAATAAGTGTTTGATCACTTGTCAAGATCTATGGTCACATTTTAATCGCATGATGATATGGATGACTACATTTACTTTGAGACTTCATCCTTCGCAACTTCCAGCCTCTTTACAAATCTCCCGGATAAAAGACGTGTGTCCATAATATTCAACGGTTGATAAATCTCCTGAATTATATCAATTGTTAGCGTTTAAATTCGTCCGTTGACACTTTGGGTGATTTCTCCTTCACATTCCTTCAATCTTCCGGAGTTCATTTCAACGAAGTAGATCAGACAGTTGGATGTTATTTGCACGATGAACGATTCTCATTCATTTCGGAACTTCGAGACTTTGGGTATTTGCTGGTGGTGAAACTCCCGAAGTACAAACTCTCGGAGTGATGTAACTTGCTGACATCACTTGTTGACATGGAACTGATTAAGTGGCTGCCACATGTCACTTAGATTCATGACTCATGCATACCTGAAATACCAACTGCACTTTGACACTTGTCTTCATCTAATTATGCCACGTGTCCTTGCTAATGTAGATCTCCTCATGTGGCACATGTTCTTCTCCTAGATCTAACAGTGGTCCTAACTACCAAAATTTATCTCAGATTGACGGATGAGAGTGAATTTGGAACTTCGGCCTTCGGGTGAACTCATATGTTCTGAATCCCTTTTCGCCGAAGTGGTCAGTGTCGAAGTTGACTACTATTCTGATCCATCGACCATCATGTATTGTCTAGATCTGATGGTCCTCATTCACTTCGGGACTTAGGAGCTTCAGCCTTCATCTTTGCTTATCCTATCCTTCTACTTGCCTTGATTTGATGGTCGGGAATGCTCTCGGAGAAGATCAATGATCAGGGATGATTGCGGGGTCCTCAACTAGCACGACATTTAAAACTATCGTCGATTTCCACAATGGAAACTGCTCATTTGGTAGTGGAACCGATGTCAACCGTAGATCTATCGGCAGGTGACCATCGACGGTTGGTGTGGATTGAGGAACCGTAACTTGTGCATGGTTTAGCTCGTCGCCCAAACTCCACAATTGAAGTTGTGTGATTGTTGGTGGATCAACCACAGTCGTGGATCTTTGAATCGATGAGATATGACAGTCTAGACTAATTGCGAGATTGGAAACAAAGCATTGTTTAATTCTCCCTTTGTGCTCCACAATCAATCCCTGCCCTTGATCTGGCACTTGTGTATCCAACGGTCATGACTTGATCTGATCGTTGACCAGTCCTCCAATGGTCCTTCTCTTGTAATCTGATGGTCTAGACTAATTGCGGGATTGGAATTAACGCATTGTTTAATTCTATCTTCGCTCTCTGCAATCAATCCTTGCCCTTGATATAGATATTGCATATCCAATGGTCTCGACTTGATCTGATTGTGCTTCTGCAATGCGCTTTTCCTTCTAAGATTTGATCTCTGCATATTGTCTAACATTTTCATTCTCTGCATGTTGTTTGACATTTTCATTCTCTGCTAACTGTTATACTGTTGACATCAATGAAAATTTCATCAATGATAACTTATCATCACATCACAATGACATCGAATGTTGACGTCAATTACAACATATCAATGGAAATATGTCCAACAATCTCCCCCTTTTTCATTGAGGGAAACACACTAACTTCATACACAAACTTCCCCTGTGATAATGTTTTTCTCTATGAAGTTACTCTCCCCCTTTGACATCATTGGAAAAGGTTTGCTCCCCTTATGATCAACCTCTATTTGTTTGCATTTTGTTGACTAAAATATGAACTTGGGTAACTCCCCCTACATTCATGATATGCATGTCATAATTGAGTGACTCCCCTTGTCAATATGCTCTCTTTGCCTCTAACTACTCTCCCCCTTTGTTTCTGAAAGGGTGGCTCTTCCCGACAAGGTCTCTTCTCTTGTTAATTTTAAAAACTCTTGGCATAATCCTTTGATTTTGTAGAACCCAATTTAAACTTCTTTTAGTATTTTATTTCTTTGGCTAACAAATTATGACTTCAACATAATTTGATATTGTCCCATATTCTTCTATAGGCACTTCCTTTTCTTGGGCTTGATTTATTTCATATTTAGTTTCACATTCTTTATTAGGACCTTCACCCATCATGTTCTTATTATTAATTTCTTCATTTTTAGGTGTAATATCATCTTTCTTTCTTTCTCCTTCATATTTTCTTCTCCATATCTTTCTATGAGATATTCTGCTTTTTGGATCTTCTCTTTCTAGTTGTGTTTTTGCATATTTGTCATCTCGTTTCTTCTTCCAACTTTTATTAAGTTTTGTCACTGACTTGAATGACTTATTCAAATATTGACTTTTTGAACTCTTGCAATTTTGGGATTTGTGCCCAAACCTATCACAGTTGTAACATCTCATTGTATGACAAAATTTTGTTGTGTGCCCAACAAATTGCATCTCCAACATCTAATTGAGTTTTTGGATTTTCTTGTATATCCTTCCTCTAGTTTCTTGCAGTCCATTGCTTTATGGCCAAAACTATGACAAGAAAAGAAATAGCCATTGAAGGTCTTTCCATTCTTGATTTTATTTTGTCTTAAGAGATCTGTGATTTCATTTTCTTCTTCCTTCTTACTTCTATAGCTTCCTTCCTTAACAAATTTCATGACTTGTAATTTCTTTGTAATTGCACCTTTTCCTTTTGAGAAGGATGATCATTTCTCATGTTTGTAAATGGTGCTCCATTTGTCATTGTCTTCTTTATTATTATATCCAAGACCAGTTTTGTCATCAGCTGACGTTTGGCTCTTCCAAATCTTATCTAGGATAGTTGAGCTATTCTGGAAATTGATAATCTTATTTGTCTTTTCATTCATCTTTTTGAGATTGACTATTTCTAATTTCAATATTTGACATAATTCTTCCTTTTTAGTCAACTAAATCTTCAGGGATTATTCCACTTCTTTAGCATGTTCAAGTTGAGTCTTTAGATTCATGAATACTTCTTCTGTCTCATCCAAGGCTTATTTGCATTTAATAGTTTTGTCATATGTATTCAATTCTTCCATATCTTTTGTTAGATCAAAAAATTTAGTTTTGAATATTTTGATTTCTTCCTCATATTCTAGTTGAATCCTTTGGAGGTTAAAGGATTCTAATTCAAACATTTGGCATGATTCTTCCTTTTTAGTTATTTGGATCTTCTGGGCTTCTTACTTTTTCTTAGCTTCTTCAATTTGAGTCATTAGATCTGCATTAGTACGTTCATTTATCTTTTTGAAATTGATGATTTCCAATTCCAACATGTGGTAAGAATTTTCTTTCCTTGTTAACTGGATCTTTAGGTCTTCTTCATTTTCTTTAATTTCCTCAAGTTTAGTGTTTAGACTGTTAATTAATTCTTCTGATTCTCTTAGTACTTATTTTATTTTACTTTCATGCATCTTTAATTCTTCCATTTCTTCTGTTAGATTAGTAACTTTTGTTTTCAATCTTTTGATCTCCTTTTCTTTTTCTTCTAGTTGAACTCTCTATTCAAACTCTTCTTGGTTAGATTGATCTAAATGTTGAAGTAGCAACATATCCTTTTGTTGAAGTTTCTTCAACTCTTCTAGAGTGCACATGGTTTTGTACTCAATTTTGTCAAGAGCCTCCACAGGAACTTTAATATGCATATAATTTCCTGGTTCAAAATGAATCTCTCCTATAGCGACTACAACATTAGTTTTAAGATTATGTAATTTTTCTTTAGTGATTACTGAGGTATGCCTCAATTCCTTGATGAGGTTGTCTTCCTCATGTTTGACTGAGGTTTGCATCAAATCCTGCATTTCATTCTAAATAGAAATATTTTTCTTTGTATTATGTTCTTCAATCTGATTAGAATTGTCCTTTTCTTTATCTTGTTCCTTATCTTGATAAGAATTATCTTCTTCTGAGTTTTGTTCTTTATTTTGGTAGGAATCCTCTTTATCGGATTCTTTTTCCTCACTTTGATTGGATTTCTCTTCTTCTTTTGTTTCATTCTGATAATAATTTTCTAGTTGGAGCCATAATTCTTTAGCAGATTTGTAGTGCCTCATATTTTCTTTGACTTGGTCTGATAATCCATCCTGGATTTCTTTTAAGGATACTGTATTGTTTCTCCTTTCCTCCTTTGTAGTTTTGGTTATTCTCTTTGAAGTAGTTAAGTGCTAGAGCTTACTTACTACCGAATATCAAACTCTAGATCCTCTTGACTTCAGATATCTTTTCATATTTTCCCTCCATGATAAAAACTATGTTCCATCAAATAAGGGAGCTTCATTTGTGGAGATAACAATCTGTCCACCCATTTATTTTGAATTACCTTCAATGTTTAAACTATGTTGAAGGCACCTGCTCTAATATCAATTGTTGAAATGGATACTTGACACTAAGAGGGGGGGCGGGAGGGGGGGGGTGTGAATCAGTGTCACAAAACTTTGGACAATTTTCCACTTTTCATAAATTAACTGAACAACATGTATTTATTTCATTTTCTCAACCAATATATAAAAGAATAAATATTTTATTTATTTATTTAACTTGAATGAATACATAATATTAATCTTCTAATTTCATCTTCAAACAACTATGAGAGACCCAACTCTCTGTTACAAGACCCATCTTGTAGTTCTCAGATCAAACTCATAAATGAGGAATCAAATACTCATAACAAGTCCCAGCTTGTTGATCTCAGATCCAACTAAGATGTGAGGAATCCAATCCTCATACAAGACTGAGATTGTACACATGCACCAACCTGATAGAATGAACCTTCATTCAATACATTATATATAAATATACATACTTAAACAAATTCAACTTCTCTTCTTCTCACCATTATTTCTTGTTTATATAGCCTTCCAACTGGTGTGAATTTGAATCATTGTGATTTTGATATTTAAACCAGTGTACCTTTTCATTTAAATGATAATATTAATCTTTAAATAATATCATTTTTCCTTTTATCCTTTATTCATAATGCTCATGAATTAACTCTCTTTTAATCATGACTGTGTGTCGGTTCTTTTGTCTTCATGAGTTGATTACATACATGGATCAACTCATTATATCGTACTCATTCTTCTATTGTGTTCTCAGTATTCCAACATTATCCATTCAGATTCCTCTATTGGTTCTATAATACCAACTTCCAACATTCACTCAATATCAGCTTTCACTTTCTTCTTATACAATGTATTCAATTTGTAAGGTCTCTATCTAAAAGTTCTTGCCTCAGGTTTGAGAGGTATCTTCATCTCACCTAGTTCTCCTACTATGTATTTCATCTATGTAAAGGTTGTTGGGAACATGTCATTGTATTCGCGCAGTAACTCTGTTATTCTTTCCATTTTTTGTTCATCCCAATAGTCTCCAATACTTGCCATTTTATGATTATCAATTGTCCCAATGTTGACTTTCTTCACTTTGATAGGTGCAACAAATAATTCTGATTCTAAATATGGACCTTCCACCTCTCTTTCTCCTTCATTTTTTGTAATATGAATATTGCGCATGTCATATTCATATGGTGCTTCATCTTCCACATGGTAGCAAGACAATAGTTCTTTGATTGTTTTCTTGTTCTTTTTTTGGTATTCTTTCATGAGTTCAACCTCTGGTTCATAAATAAATGTCACCACTCTTATCTATTTTAGTGTTGAATCAATGTCATGGTTCTCATATTCAAATGAGAAGGTTACTATAAAAAAAAATTGTAATGTTTTCCATTCTGCAATTCCTTTGCGCATTTCCTGGTCTACATACCAGTTTTATGGAATTCCTTCCAATGTATGGATGAAGTGATGAGGCCATTCCTCTAGTAGTGTCATCCTCCATTGTGTTCAACATTTCTCCAAATGTTATGTTGGTGTCACTTGTCCATCATATCTCTGCATCTTATTTCTCCCCTACTCTACACCGAATCAAATGTGCAATAGTCGCTTACATTGGTACTAGTCCTTAATTGTTTCCTTGTGCATGCCCCGCCATCTTGCAAATGTTTCCTTGAGTTCAATGTCCATGGATAAGAGCCTCTATTTCTCTAACACCTCATCTTCATATGTTTTTAGGAATTATTCTAAGTCATTCACCCCATGAAAACTAGGAGGTTCTCTTATCTCGGTACCCACCCATCTTACTGCATGGTCTATTCTTGTGCACCTTCCTGTGCAGACTTCATGTAATATCTATTTCCAATTCTCCAAACCTGTATTTGAGTCAGAAGCACATGGTGTGATTCTCCTCCAACTGAGTATCCCATTTGTAGTTGGGTTGACATAATCTTCTTCACACGCGGTGGTTTTGTATAACTGGTTTATGTACTCTAGATCTAAGCAAGTGGGATATACAAACCTTTCTCCCTCTGATGGATCTAATGGCACAATGACTCAGTAGTCTCCCGATTCAAATTTAGTCTTCCTTGTCTTCAAGTTGATGATGGCCTGGTTATCAAGTTCCCAATAAAAGCCAAGCAATGTTGGATAAGGTTTTGTGCCATCCACTATTTATATTACTTCAAAGTCTGCTTTAGTGCTCACTCCATCCAGATCTACTGCCACGCCCTTAAGCCTTCCAATTGGTAGAAATATGTGTTGATTTTCTAACTTCAACTAGACCAGTGAATAGCCTAGTGTGGGCTCTCCCATACACTTCCATGTCTTCTTGGGTAACACATTTACCACATATCCCAAGTGTAGTATAATATCCCCCATATTGAAATCTCCAATGTTAGCATTCAGTCTGAATTCCCTACTTGTCCTCTTTCTTGTATGGAGGTGATTGACTGTTTTCTTCTTTAAATTCCCTTCTACCTCTGTGTTACATATTTCTAACATATTTTTCAAAACTTTAACAGATGATGGGTCATTCAGTAAATTCACACAGGATTGCAGAAAAGTATTTATGCTACTTACTTGCACTAAAGGTGGTGCTTCGCTAGTGTGATCCATTGATACAGGCATCTCATACATTGGTACGTTCTGAGTATGTTGCGAAGCTGATGTAGATGCAACATATTGTTTTACGAACTCTTGTCTGGCCTCCTTGAATGTTTATTTTTCTTTCCCTGCATCAAACTGAATATGTGGTTCAATATTCTTCTTCACCCATTGGTGTTGTGTTGGGTCTTGTTTTACTACGTCAAGTCCTATCTTAGCTCCTTCACGTGTGACTATGTTGATATTTCTTCCATTATCCCTAGCTTCTATAGAGATCCACTGAAAATTTTGAATTTTGTGATTCCTCTTGTCCTAGATCTTCCCCAATAATGTCGAACAATCTTCTATGTCATGGTCTGTTGCACGACAATACATACACATCGCAAGTGGAAGTGGGAATTCCCTTGCATAATGTCCTGGTTGTTGAAAGTTGTGGCACACTACTAGACCTATGCCTCATCCAAATCCTCCTCTACCTCGTCCTCCACCTCTATATCTTGTTCAATCTCCTCGTGGTGCGTTGTACAAAGGTACCTGATTATGTTGTGTGGGGTTATACTGTGGCTTCGCTTTATTATATTGCAATTGTGCAGTGTTATATTTTTGTTGTGTAATGTTGTATGGAGGTGGTACCTGGTTAAACTGAGGTGCAACTTTCCCTGTCATCATTTCTGACTACACCCTATAGGTGTCTGAATTTATTTCCCTCATTAGGTCCATTGTCCTACAATCTTTATCATCGTGACCCACTAATTTGCAAAAAATGCAATATTAATTCTTGGGTATTGTATGATACTCCTTCATCATTGGAAAATGATATGGATCATGCCCATGTGTCTTACATATCTCACACCATGGTCCTCCTGTTGGAAAAGGGTTTGGTACTCATGTTTCCATGTACTGCGCGAAAGTTGGGCATTCATTCTTATGGTGTCATTTTTTCCTACATGTGGTGCACCAAATAACTTCTCTTTTCTCTTTTACCTTATTCTAGTTCAGTTGGAATGTGAGGTTATTCATATCCTCCTTCAACTTTTCTATTGTTGGATCTCTCTTCTGATATTGGTTCTCTTCCAGTTGTTGGGCTGCTTGTAGAGCCTCTGCCTGAGTTTGGAACTTTTGACGTCTCTAGGGGTATTTCAAATGTGGTAACAATGAGTTCACAAAGAGATGTCTATGTTGCATATAAGTCATGACATACTTCAACTTACCATTCAACCATTTGAACCTCTGATCAATATCCCAAACGAAATCACCTGGTTTCTGTGTGATTTCAATCATCTCATTCATGTACTGATCTTTTGAACTAGGTTTTTGACATTTGTTTATTAGTAGCTTATTGACATATGAAATCGTCTTTGTTGTTCTTGGGGGACTGTTTATAGCTAGGCTCATGTACCAATCCAATGCGCAGTCTCTTAACATGATAGATAACTACACAAGTTTTGTATCCTCATCTGTGATCTTCTTTGCTTTCCAGATCTTCTCGCAGATGAATAAATGATTTCCAGGGTCCTCATATGCATCTCCCCAAAATTCTAGTAACCTAATGGTGGGATCATGTCCTACCAACTTGAACTGTGATGAACTACTACCTCCGTGCGATGTAGATATTTGACTACTACTTCTTGAAATGGATCCTCTAGTTGTTTCTCCTTGTTTGGATGGACTTCCTGCTATCTTTCTTCCACTAAAATTCAGTTGTCTGAATGGTGGTCTTATTTCTGGTGTATTAGTCGCACATGGGGTTATGGGTTCCACACTGACACTGACATGGATAGGAGTTCTGCCTTTTGTTCCTTCCCTTAGACCTCTTGTCTTCCTTTCATATGTTGTGCGCAGGATTTCCTCAATCTACTCCATAGCCTGAAGATCCTCTACCTGTTCTTCATCACTTTCCAAGCCCTCTCTCTCTGCTATGGCTCTCTTCTTATCATTCATCTTATATTGGTAGGGTACTCCATTGCGTTTCTTTCCAGTTGTTTCCATTATCTTCTTCTTTTTTATCTTCCTCCATCATGATTGGGTCCATGGCCTCCTCCTTCTTTCCCTTATCCTTCTCTTCCTCCATTTCTCCACCTCTTGCCAGTTCTTACCCCCCTCCCCCATGCACATAGGGAAGTTCAGTTGTATGATTCCATAGTCATCACACCATTGTTATACAGTAAAATCTTGATTGAAGTATATAGTGATCTGATATACCTACCTTTAGGTCCTTTTAGAAACTCCAGCTCTGTTGTGTTGTAAGACTCTGTGGTATCTACCACAAATTATGTGATAAACCCTACAACAATACTCTCTAACCAGAAATCTATTGTGCCCGTGAATTTTTTGTTAACTTGTTGTAACTATGTGATATCCACAAGATTCCACTCGAGCTGTCTGATTCGATTTGTAGGGTGGTACGTCTTTCAACCTTAATAGCCAATCCCACAACACATGTAGGAAATCATAGAAAAATACCTCATGCAAGTCGCTAAACACGTACTTGTCCAGATATTTGCACAGTGTTATCTTAGGGTTTATGTTATCCTTCTATGCAAATTCTAGCTCCTTTGTTTTCAACCATCTTTTGTTCTCCACCTTCGTTGGGTTCCACGGTCTGAACATTCCCTTTTTATACCTTCATTCTCCACATGCTTCTTCTACAGATTCCATTCACTCAATCCCATGCAGTTCCAGCCGAAAACGGAACCGGTTGTTGGTTATTACTATTTCTATCTACTTCTTGGATGACCTAGGTTCATAACTGAATAGGTTTCCAACAAAAACCCTCTAAAACTATCACTTCTCCTGGTAAACCAGAAGGAAATGCAACACACAGAATGTACTGCGCAGTCTCACCTAAGATAGTTCTATGGGTGGCTGCAAAGCTCAAGTGCTTGCAACCTATGAAAGAGTGGGGATATAGGATTGTAACTGATCTTTCTCAAATCTTAAACTGTTTACTCAATCTATTACTATTAAGACCCATTCATTTGTTAAACTCTTGCATGCAATCAAATAGATCTAGCTAACCACATATGTGTAAATCAATCATTAACATGCATTAAATATGATCAACCATTAATAAAAATTAAACAAACATTCCATCATCACCCATGACACAATTTTTACCCTGGCTCACCCCCTCCTAGGCTGCATCCACAAAGATCAGGCTTCTTAAGATCTTTATTATGCTTGTTGCGATTAATGGCACTACACACACTACAATTCTAATCATACAATAATGAACAAGGTTCCAAAACCTCTATGAGGCAGACTAGATCACACCAGGCTCCTCAGCTTGTGATCTAACCCTCAAGATCTCACTACTTTACTCTCCTACAACTCAAAAACTTACAAAATTGTATCACAAGACTCGAGAAAATACTAACATACAAACACACTTTGAACAACAATACTCTCTAATCGACGGAACTAACTACCAAAAAAAACACCGACCTAAATCACCTAGGTTCTTATTTATATTGTTTTACAATCTTATTGGTCGTTACAAACTCTTGCCAAAACCCTAACCCTAGCATGGTTAGGTTTCCTTCCTATGCTCCTTGCATGATTTCCTCCCTTGCATGTGGATTTCCCTTGCACGTGCTTCTTTTCCTGCAATTTGTTCTTCTTCAAAGCTGGGTTTTATCCTCCAAAAATAGGTATTTCCTCAAACTAGACATGCACCCAACACTACTCATGCTTTTTGATTGCCTATAATTCTTGTGATCATCTATTTTGCTATGGGCTCTTGATGTTGATACTTGTCTAGCACTACCTGCCTGCTTGGCACCAGATTCCTTGTTAAATTGATTCTATAGCATATTTAGGATTTGAAGTATCTATTCTTGAGCCTTCGTGATCCTCTCATTATTAGCCCTATAGCTCTGCACTTCTTTTTGTAGGCTTCTCATAGTTACAGTCCCCTGCTTGTCTCTTCTACCATTAGATTCAGTCTCAGCATTACCCATGTCGGTATGCAGACCTCCAATTTATTATTCATGGTTGTAAAACCCTTGAGCATCCTACATGTCTCTAGTTCTCATGTAGGAACTAAAGTCTTCTTTTTTGTATCTCTAATTCTAAAAGAATGTGCAAGCAATAATTGTTGTTAGAATTAAGCATATTGAAAGTTACAACAATTACAAGTTACATTTTCCACTCTTTTGCTGCTACAGAATTCACTTTTATCACTTGTGGTCTCAAGGGAATCTCATCCCTTCTGTTAGGTTTTCCAACCCTCTGAAAGACATCAGATTGCTGGCAATATTCCTTAGCATCTATGTGAATTGTTGGCCACCATAGTGATGCGCGCAATACCTTCCCTCATGATTTTCTACCAAAATTCTAGGCCTTTCATGTTCTAGTACACACCTTCTCAAAATGTTGTCTACGCCCATTTTATATAAGTGTCCTGCAATCAATTGATAGTTTGTAGCTTTAACTACCAGATTTTTCTTTTGTGCAGTGCTAAATTCTTGTGGCGCAATCCATGTACTTAAGTATTCAATAATATCAACAAAATATTCATCAGCTATTTGTACTCAAAACAACTGCACATCAGGGAAGTTGTCTTCCAAGTTGGTAGGTTCCTCTCCATTAGTGACCCTTGACAAGTGATCTGGTCATGCATTTAGCTTCCCTGGTTTGACTATCACTTCAAAATCAAATTATTGAAATAACAATAGCCATCTACAGATCCTTCCCCCCAACACTGTCTTGTCGACTAAATATTTTAGGGCAAAATTATCTGTGAACATCTTAAAATGTTTTCCCATCAAACAGTGACTGAAATTCTGAAGTGCATATAACATGGCTAAGCCTTCACTTTCGATGGTGTTGTAATTCTTCTCTGATTTTGAACATTTTCTTCTTGCAAAGGATATTGGATGGTCTAAATCCCCTACTCCTGATTGTGCCATAATTGCTCCAAGTGCTATGGTTGATGCATCTACATGCACATAAAATGTCTTTTCCCAGTTCGTGAATACTAGGATAGGTGTTGTGACCATCTTTATTTTAAGTGTCCAACCCTTGTTGATAGCCTTCATTCCACTGAAATATGGTATCCTTATTCAACAATTTATCCATTAGCGTAGTAATATGTGCATATCCCTTTATGAATTTCCTATAATAGCATGTATGTCCCAATGTTGCTCTCAACTGGCACACTGATTTTGGTGGTGGTAAGTTGACA
>JASDQU011401297.1:13560-36117 GCA_032191745.1 Picea mariana
TCAACCAATATATAAAAGAATAAATATTTTATTTATTTATTTAACTTGAATGAATACATAATATTAATCTTTTAATTTCATCTTCAAACAACTATGAGAGACCCAACTCTCTGTTACAAGACCCATCTTGTAGTTCTAAGATCAAAATCATAAATGAGGAATCCAATACTCATAACAAGTCCCAGCTTGTTGATCTCATATCTAACTGAGATGTGAAGAATCCAATCCTCATACAAGACCGAGCTTGTAAACATGCACCAACCTGATAGAATGAACCTTCATTCAATACATTATATATAAATATACATACTTCAACAAATTCAACTTCTCTTCTTCTCACCATTATTTCTTGTTTATATAGCCTTCCAACTGGTGTGAATTTGAATCATTGTGATTTTGATATTTAAACCAGTGTACCTTTTCATTTAAATGATAATATTAATCTTTAAATAATATCATTTTTCCTTTTATCCTTTATTCATAATGCTTATGAATTAACTCTCTTTTAATCATGACTGTGTGTCGGTTCTTTTGTCTTCATGATCACATACATGGATCAACTCGTTATATTGTACTCATTCTTCTGTTGTGTTCTCAGTATTCTAACATTATCCATTTAGATTCCTCTATTGGTTCTATAATACCAACTTCCAACATTTAGTCAATATCAGCTTTCACTTTCTACTTATACACTGGAATCAATCTGTAAGGTCTCTATGTGAAAGTTCTTGCCTCAGGTTTGAGAGATATCTTCATCTCACCTAGTTGTCCTGGTATGTATTTCATCTATGTAAAGGTTGTTGGGAACATGTCATTGTATTCGCACAGTAACTCTGTTATTCTTTCCTTTGTTTGTTCACCCCGATAGTCTCAAATACTTGCCATTTTATGATTATCAGTTGTCCCAATGTTGACTTTCTTCACTTTGATAGGTGCAACAAATAATTGTGATTCCAAATATGGCTTCCACCTCTCTTTCTCCTTCAATTTTTGTAATATGAATATTGCGCAGGTCATGTTCATATGGTCCTTCTTCTTCCACATGGTAGCAAGACAATAGTTCTTTGATTGTTTTCTTGTTCTTCTTTTGGTATTCTATCATGAGTTCAACCTCTGGTTCATAAACAAATGTCACCCCTCTTATCTATTTTAGTGTTGAATCAATGTCATGGTTCTCATGTTCAAATGAGAAGGTTACTATAAAATTTTGTTGTAATGTTTTCCATTCTGCAATTCCTTTGCGCATTTCCTGGTCTACATACCAGTTTTATGGAATTCCTTCCAATGTATGGATGAAGTGATGAGTCCATTCCTCTAGTAGTGTCATCCTCCATTGTGTTCAACATTTCTCCAAATGTTATGTTGGTGTCACTTGTCCATCATATCTCTGCATCTTATTTCTCCCCTACTCTATGCCGAATCAAATGTGCAATAGTCGCTTACATTGGTACTAGTCCTTAACAGTTTCCTTGTGCGTGCTCCACCATATTGCAAATGTTTCCTTGAGTGAAATGTCCATGGCTAAGAGACTCTAGTTCTCTAACACTTCATCTTCGTATGTTTTTAGGAATTAGTCTAAGTCATTCACCCCATGAAAACTGGGAGGTTCTCTTATCTCGGTACCCACCCATCTTACTGCGTGGTCTATTCTTACGCACCTTCTTGTGGAGACTTCATGTAATATCTATTTCCAGTTCTCCAAACCTGTATCTAAGTCAGAAGCACATGGTGTGATGCTCCTCCAGCTGAGTACCCCATTTGTAGTTGGGTTGACATAATCTTCTTCATGCGCGGTGGTTTTGTATAATTGGTTTATTTCCTCCAGATCTAAGCAAGTGGGATCTACAAACCTTTCTCCCTCTGATGGATCTAATGGCACACTGACTCTGTAGTCTTCTGATTCGAATTTAATCTTCCTTGTCTTCAATTTGATGATGGCCTGGTTATGAAGTTCCCAATCCAAGCCAAGCAATGTTGGATAAGGTTTTGTGCCATCCACTATTTATATTACTTCGAAGTCTACCTTAGTGCTCACTCCATCCAGATCTACTACCACACCCTTAAGCCTTCCAATTGGTAGAAATATGTGTTGATTTGCTAACTTCAATTGGACCAGTGAATAGTCTAGTGTGGGCTCTCCCATACAATTCCATGTCCTCTTGGGTAACACATTTACCTCATATCCCAAGACTAGTATAATATCCCCCATATTGAAATCTCCAATGTTAGCATTCAGTCTGAATTCCCTGCTTGTCCTCCTTGTATGGAGACGATTGATTGTTTTCTTCTTTCAATTCCCTTCTACCTCTGTGTTACATATTTCTAACATATTTTTCAAAACTTTAACAGATGATGGGTCATTCAGTAAATTCACACAGGATTGCAGAAAAGTATTTATGGTACTTACTTGCACTAAAGGTGGTGCTTCACTAGTGTGATCCATTGAAACAGGCATCTCGTACATTGGTACATTCTGAGTATGTTGTGAAGCTAATGTAGATGCAACATATTGTTTTATGAACTCTTGTCTAGCCTCCTTGAATGTTTCTTTTTCTTTCCCTGCATCAAACTGAATATGTGGTTCAATATTCTTCTTCACCCATTGGTGTTGCGTTGGGTCTTGTTTTACTACGTTAGGTCCTATCTTAGCTCCTCCACGCATGACTATGTTGATATTTCTTCCATCAACCTTGGCTTCTGTAGAGATCCACTGAAAATTTTGATTTTAATGATTCCTCTTGTCCTGGATCTTCCCCAATAAATGTCGAACAATCTTCTATGTCATGGTCTGTTGCACGACAATACATACACATCGCAAGTGGAAGTTTTAATTCCCTTGCATAATGTCCTGGTTGTTGAAAGTTGTGGCACACTACTGGACCTCTGCCTCATCCAAATCCTCCTCTACCTCGTCCTCCACCTCTATATCTAGTTCAATCTCCTCGTGGTGCATTGTACAAAGGTACCTGATTATGTTGTGTGGGGTTATACTGTGGCTTCGCATTATTATATTGCAATTGTGCAGTGTTATATTGTTGTTGCGTAATGTTGTATGGAGGTGGTACTTGGTTAAACTGAGGTGCATCTTGCCCTGTCATAATTTCCAACTACACCCTATCAGTGTCTGATATTATTTCCCTCATTAGGTCCATTGTCCTACAGTCTTTATCATCATGACCCAATGATTTGCAAAAAATGCAATATTAATTCTTGGGTATTGTATAATACTCCTTCATCATTGGACAATGATATGGATCATGCCCATGTGTCTTACAGATCTCACACCATGGTCCTCCTATTGGAAAATGGTTTGGTACTCATGTTTCCATGTACTACGCGAAAGTTGGGCATTCGTTCTTATGGTGTCCTTTTTTCCTACATGTGGTGCACCAAACAACTTTTCTTTTCTCTTTTACCTTATTCTAGTTCAGTTGGAATGTGAGGTTATTCATATCCTCCTTCAACTCTTCTATTGTTGGATCTCTCTTCTGATATTGGTTCTCTTCTAGTTGTAGGGCTGCTTGTAGAGCCTGTACCTGAGTTTGGAACTTTTGATGTCTCAAGGGGTATTTCAAATGTGGTAACAATGAGTTCACAAAGAGATGTCTATGTTGCATATAATTCATGACATACTTCAACTTACCGTTCAACCATTTGAACCTCTGATCAATATCCCAAACGGAATCACCTGGTTTCTGTGTGATTTCAATCATCTCATTCATGTACTGATCTTTTGAACTAGGTTTTTGAAATTTGTTTATTAGTAGTTTATTGACATATGCAATCATCCTTGTTGTTCTTGGAGGACTGTTTACAGCTAGGCTCATGTACCAATCCAATGCCCGGTCTCTTAACGTGATAGCTAACTACACAAGTTTTTTATCCTCATCTGTGATCTTCTTTGCTTCCCAGATCTTCTCACAGATGAATAAATGATTTCCAGGGTCCTTAGATGCATCTCCCCAAAATTCTAGTAACCTAATGGTGGGATCATGTCCTACTATCTTGAACTATGATGAACTACTACCTCCATGGGATGTAGATATTTGACTACTACTTTTTGAAATGCCTCCTCCAGTTGTTTCTCCTTGTTTGGATAGACTTCCTGTTGTCTTTCTTCCACTAAAATTTATTTGTCTGAATGGTGGTGTTCTTTCTGGTGTATTAGTCGCACATGGGGTTATGGGTTCCACACTGACACTGACATGGATAGGAGTTTTGCCTTTTTTTTCCTTCCCTTGGACCTCTTGTCTTCCTTTCATATGTTGCGTGCAGTATTTCCTCAATCTGCTCCATAGCCCGAAGATCCTCTACCTCTTCTTCATCACTTTCCAATCCCTCCCTCTCTGCTATGGCTCTCTTCTTATCATTCATCTTATATTGGTAGGGTACTTCATTGCGTGTATTTTCAGTTGTTTCCATTATCTTCTTTGTTTGATCTTCCTCCATCATGATTGGGTCCATGGCCTCCTCCTTCTTTCCCTTATCCATATCTTCCTCCATTTCTCCACCTCTTGTCAGTGCTTACCCCCCTCCCCCATGCACGCAAGGAAGTTTAGTTGTATGATTCCATAGTCATCACACCATTGTTATACAGTAAAATATTGATTGAAGTATACAGTGATCTGATATACCTACCTCTAAGTCCTTTTAGAAACTCCTTCTCTGTTGTGTTGTAAGACTCTGTGGTATCTACAGCAAATTATGTGATAAACCCTACAACAATATTGTCTAACCAGAAATCTACTGCGCCCGTGAATTTTTTTTTAACTTGTTGTAACTATGTGATATCCACAAGATTCCAATCGAGCTGTCTGATTCAATTTGTAGGGTGGTTGTCTTTCAACCTTAATATCCAATCTAGCAACACATGCAGGAAATCATAGAAAAATACCTCATGCAAGTCGCTAAACACGTACTTGTCTAGATATTTGCACGGTGTTATCTTAAGGTTTATGTTATCCTTCTACCCAAATTCTAGCTCCTTTGTTTTCAGCCATCTTTCGATCTCCACCTTCGTTGGGTTCCGCAATATGAACATTCCCTTTTTATACCTTCATTCTCCACATGCTTCTTCTACGGATCCCATTCACTCAATCCCATGCAGTTCCAGCCGACAATGGAACCAGATGTTGGTCATTACTATTTCTATCTACTTCTTGGCTAACCTAGGTTCATATCTGAATAGGTTTCCAACAAAAACCCTCTAAAACTATCGCTTCTCTTGGTAAACCAGAAGGAAATGCAACACACAGAATGTACTACTCAGTCTCACCCGAGATAGTTCTATGGGTGGATGCAAAGCTCAAGTGCTTTCAACCTATGAAAGAGTGGGGATATAGGATTGTAACTAATCTTTCTCAAACCTTAAATTGTTTACTCAATCTATTACTATTAAGATCCATTCATTTGTTAAACTATTGCATGCAATCAAATAGATCTAGCTAACCACATATATGTAAATCAATCATTAACATGCATTAAATATGATCAACCATTAATAAAAATTAAACAAACATTCCATTATCACCCATGACACAATTTTTACCCTGGCTCACCCCCTCCTGGGCTACATCCACAAAGATCTAGCTTCTTAAGATCTTTATTATGCTTGTTGCGATTAATGGCACTACACACACTACAATTCTAATCATACAATAATGAACAAGGTTCCAAAACCTCTATGAGGTGAACTAGATCACACCAGGCTCCTCATTTTGTGATCTAACCCTCAAGATCTCACTACTTTACTCTCCTATAACTCAAAAAATTACAAAATTGTATCACAAGACTCGAGCAAATACTAACATGCAAACACACTCTGAACAACAATACTCTCTAATCGACAGAACTAACTGCCAAAAAAAACCCTGACCTAGTTCACCTAGGTTCTTATTTATATTGTTTTACAAGCTTATTGGTCGTTACAAACTCTTGCCAAAACCCTAACCCTATCATGGTTAGGTTTCCTTCCTACGCTCCTTGCATGATTTCCTCCCTTGCATGTGGCTTTCCCTTGCACGTGCTTCTTTTCCTACCATTTTTTCTTCTCCAAAACTGGGTTTTATCCTCCAAAAATAGGTATTTCGTCAAACTAGACATGCGCCCAACACAACTCATGCTTTTTGATTGCCTGTCATTCTTGTGATCATCTCTTTTGCTATGGGATCTTGATGTTGATACTTTTCTAGCACTACCTACTTGCTTGGCGCCAGATTCCTTGTTAAATTGATTCTATAGCATATTTAGGATTTGAAGTATCTATTCTTGAGCCTTCATGATCCTCTCATTATTGGCCCTATAGCTCTGCACTTCTCTTTGTAGGCTTCTCATAGTTACAGTCCCCTACTTGTCTCTTCTTCCATTAGATTCAGTCTCAACATTACCCATGTCGGTATGTAGACCTCCTATTTATTATTCATGGTTGTAAAACCCTTGAGCATCCTTCATGTCTCTAGTTCTCATGTAGGAACTAAAGTCTTCTTTTTTGTATCTCTAATTCTGAAAGAATGTGCATGCAATAATTGTTGTTAGAATTAAGCATATTGAAAGTTACAACAATTACAAGTTACATTTTCCACTCTTTTGCTGCTACAGAATTCACTTTTATCACTTTTGAAGAAAATATAATTCCCAAACCAAATTCTGGGTCGACAAATCTCTTCTACTCCTCAAGACCTTTCCAACGACTATTTGTTTGCTCCAATATGAGCTCTGAGCTGAAAGTTATGGTGGAAAAACAGTGGAGGAACATTCATTATCACATGAAATATAGTAGCAATTCTCAACAACCATCTTCGTCATCGATCTGTATTAATAGATTCACTGTAGATCTAAGCCATATCTCTTCTTCATAGTTTCCATGAACCCGCCACCAACGCTTAGCTTATTTTTCCTTCACGAGATCACGGACTTGCAGATTCGTGGACTCATAATATTGTAACCTTATTTCATAAGTCTGTCCGAAAATTCTCAACACTTAACCATTTTTCCACTTCTTTTCGGACTCACAGACTCATAATTTGGTAACCTTCCTTTCATAAGTCCATCTAAAAAGTCTCAACACTTAACCATTTCCACTTCTTTGCGGTTTCGTGGAACTAACAGTTGATCGACCACTTGGCTCCAAATCACTTGCCAACTATCATCCCTTCCAACATGTACTGGACACAGTGGTAGTACACGTCTTTATTCTACCACATCAACTGACACATGGCCTCCACGTCATGTCGACATCATTGTACGAAAAAATACCCATTTTTTTTTATTTGCTTATTTTCAAAATTTCCAAAGAGGCTCAATTCTTCACATTATCCATGAAATTTCTATCAATTTTACTACAATAATTTGAATAAACAAGTTGCAGACATACTCCAGAAATTAATTCTCTATGAGTTTCTGCTTCAACATTCTGCTAACTCGGCCCATCCAGGCTCATTGTTGAAAAGTGGGCTCTAATACCACTTTGTAATGTACCCAACCAGCTAGGTTGGGCTATGTCACATAAAAATTTGTCTTATTACGACTATGATACCAAAATGTAATGTACATATCCTCCAGCTAAGAAACATTACGCGTGGAATACACGTAAAAAATGAAACTTCTGCTAACTAAGGTAATTTCTTTACTGTTAGTCGATTTCCTGTAGCTTAGAACTACAAATTTATAACAGATTTAGCTACAGTCTATAACCATAAAATAGATGCATCTAAATCATGCTAATAATCAACACGAAATATAACTAAATCATTCATTACAACAGTGTATAAGTCATTCTCATTCACACAGAGTTCATGCACAACAATAACACATGTAAATAACTCAGTACAAGATAAACACTTATCTTTAAACAAGAATTGTGCAACCACCTGATTGGGACAGACGTTCCACCCAAACATAGACTGACTGTTCCAAATCTCAATAGCTAGTCACCCCCAAGTTGAGGCTAGTAATCCACAAAAGAGGGTGGTCTCTCACAGTCCACTCGCAACTCATAAATCTCATAATCCAATTGATATTATCCTATAGTTATCTCAAATTTTCCACTAGCTCTCTTCCCCCTGACCTGCCCAACCCAAGGAATCCACCATTCATTTACCATGGATCACCCAAAGGATGTACCATCCGTTTATCAGGGATAACCCAAGGAATGTGCCATTCGTTTATCAGGGTCTCTATGGCACAAGTAACTAGGAATCTCTTAGTTGGGAACTCAAGGTAACTTGTTGCTAGGAAAACTATCAGAAAACAAAAAACAACACTTGTTGTTTAGTGCAACTCACATAGGATTTCACTCTTCAGGATTGAAAACCTGGATCTTCAGTTTTCTAGCTTCAATTCGCTCCAGAATTCTCCCTCCTCGGTTGCACTAGATCCAAGCTCTCTTTCTTCCTCTCTTCCTTTCTTCCCATGCACAAACTTGACTGCTAAAAACTTGTCATCCCAACCCATACGAATTTCCTCTCTTGTGGCTTACCTTTCTTAACTCACACTCTTCCCCAAGTTGGTTGTACTCAACCCCTATGTGCCCAATAACTATGGGATGTGACCACTCACACCCACCCTCTTACATGTATCCAATGATTGTCTTTGGGAACACTCAATAAAAAATCAAAAGGTTCATATACAATACACAAGTTCAGAAAAATGGGTTTAATTAATATACATGGGTAATCCCCCCTTTGACCCCTTCTCGGTCATTTTCCTAGACACTTACCTATTTTGTGGATTAATTTAGCCCCCATCTCTTGTCCATGTCCCCTTTAGAATTTGGCATCACATTTTGATTATTAAAACATTGAAATACAATTCGCATATTACATCGCTTGGTCGTAGCCACATATTATATCTGCATAAGAATTAATTAAGCTGGGGATTATAATGGGGATGTTACAAATCATACTAATATATCAACTTGTAGAGGTAGACGTGCAAACAGTAAAATTGCAAAAAAAACAACTATGTGGATCTGCACCCACATATTGGATTTATGACCCTTAAACAAAATCAATACAAGAATATTGTTCAATTCCTATGCACCGTGAGCAACGAAGTAGAAGGATAACAAAATAAAGAAAACATATCGAATCATGAGATATCATCTACCTCGCATTTGTATCATATAGCTACATGTGATAGAACACTAATAAACATTTATCGCTTAAATAAAGTCGTTGGTGCCTCCCTTGTTGTTTCATACAGGAATCAATTCGAGTAGGGAAATAGAGTACCTGACATGACAAACCAACACCAACTAGCCACCTACAAAGAACACATTGTCGGACTAGTTGATATGTGGAAACAAATTAACATATATGTAACAAGTAATATAGAGTTGTTGGAACTATTATATGTGCTTGGGGACATCATTATTTTCGGAATCGATCTGAAAAATGTATATATAATGGACAGTAGGGATTTCCTAGATTGAATTATCATGAGGTTGTTGTTTTCATATTTACCACCAAATGGAGAAAAACATATCACAAACATCATAAGCCTTGCAAGTGCATATATAAAAGAATGGTATTATGCTCCATCTTGTATTGGATATGATTTATATCAAATGGTTATTTGTGCAATTTATACAACAAAGATAACACTTGGCATGGATACACCAATGATTAAACAATTATCTTTTAAACTTTGCTCTGAAGCTCCCTTAAACAGATGGAAAAATGCTCTTTTCCAATTTTATGAATTATATCCAATGATTCAACATGCTTATAACAATCGAACACAGAGACATGGGTGGATTTATGTGGGAAGGGAAAAGAAGGCCCTTTATCTAGCACAATTGATCAAAGAATTAAATTTTATGGAGGATAAGTTCAAAAGAGAAATTGGGAGTCAAAGTGTAATTATTCATGGATCAAGAGAAAATCCCTTATACAATGTTTGTTGGGTTGCACAGGAACTCTTACGCAAGGGGTCCACTCACAAAACTAATAAGTGTATACTATTATTTACTAATAATGATGATCCTTTCAAAAATCTCGATGGTGGTGCCCAAGAAAACATGAGGAGGAAAACAATTTAGCAGGGCAAAGATGCACAAAATTTAGGTATTTTGATTGAGATTTTCCCTTTGAATAGGTCAGGTGAAGTATTCAATGTTTCCATTTCTATATGTTTGAGTTGCAGAAGGAAGAAGTATATCAATTTATGTCGATGACAGTTGAAAAGTTTGAATATCTTAAGGACCAATTACGGAAAAGGATCTACAAGAAGCGTAATGTTCGAAATATTACATTATTGGTAGTAGATGGGATGTCTATTGGGTTGCATACATATGCTATAATTTGGCCTACAATAATAGGATTAGTCACTTGGCTTGATTATGTGACCAACATTCATTTGAAGTTAGAAAGACCTTATATTTGTGTAGACATTAGTGCCTTGCTCACAGATCCATTTCCATGATTCCAAATGTATACGAATCAAAAGGTAAAATTCATTGTGGATGAACTATCTAAAATAAAAAAAGTTCACTAGTGTGCCTTTGCTACTTTCAGGACTTAAGCCATTACATTGTTTGAAATATTACCTTAATCTGCGGCCAGCAACTTCTTTCTACCCGAGTGTTGAGAAGATTTGTGGAAGTACATGTGTATTAATTTCTCTCTATAGGGCCATGTTACATTTGTAAAAATGTGCAGTGGCATTTTATGGAAATTCAAAAATTCCTCAACTAGTTGCTCTAGTTACACAGGAAGAGATGAAGTGGCATGATAAAAAAATATAAACTTCTTTTAAAACAACTATTTGAAGAAATAAAAAAATATTATGTTGTCGAGGGTGACAGAGTGGTAGGACTTCAAAAGTTGGAGAGGATTGCATCAAACATGTTGAAAAAATGTGTGATGAATAGCACAATATTGTAACATTCTTTAAACCAAGTAGTAGGGAAGAGTTGCAAAATATTTTAGCATAACAGTGTGTGAAGCATGTAGTAGATAAATTTGGAAGGTCATTCAAAAACTCCATCGAAAACAAGAGCAAGCTATTGCTAACTTTTTTGTACATTATGGTTAACAAATCCAACACTATTGAATCACCCAAGGCTCACATACTTTAATATAACAAAAATAAGGGAAATGTGGTTGTAACCATCGAAAATATGAAGAGCTATGGATGTAATACCCTTGTTTCCCCCAGTTTATAAATATAACTATAAATTGTTGAAATATTGTGGCAGACTAAATATGTGTGAATGATGGATTTGATGAACCTTTTGTTATAAAAGGTAATGTATGTATTTTTTGTTATTAATAGAAAATGGGTAGTGTTGCATAATTTTTGAAAGGGGGCGTTTGCCAAGATAGACCATGGTGCTATGAGAGAGATGGTGAGCGGTGTTTTCACCATAACAAATTTATGTGGGAGATCTGGTTTTCAAAACTTAGCAAGATGCTAAACTAATGTGGAGGCGTGATAAAATGGAGGACGGGGCTAGATCTAATAGGAGGAGGCTAAATCTAGTGGTAGTGTGGAGTTGATGGGACCCGACAGGTCCCAGTTCGCGAGTGCTACAAATCAATGGTAGGGGATTGTTTCGGGGGGAGAACTTGCGCAAAGAATAATTCCCGAAAGCAGTCCAAAAAGTAAACCATGGTTTCGGGTCGGGACCGTGTGGCTCCATTGGGTGCATTTCGGGGCGATAAGTGGGTTGCCCCAAAACACTTCCCCTTGCCCCCAAAATTGGAAAAGTATATAAAGGAGGAACGTGTCGTTATTTTATTATTTTTCAAATACTGGAACGTTGAAAGTTGGTGCAACCACTCCATTCAAACTGAAGCTCCAAAGTAGGCCAAGGTCACGCCTTTTTCGCTCATGTACAGTTATTTTCCATCGCCACCATGGACCATGTCATTATTTCAGTAGTAGATCAAGACCCCATGTCAAACAAAGAAGCCCTAATTGACAGAGATTCAGATGTGTTCGACACTAAAATCATCATTTCAACCATCTCTGTGTCCATAGCTAATTTGTCAGACAATGTAGGGAAACATATACCCTTCCTTGAAGTAGTCCAGGCCACTATAGTCCCTTATGTTGTCGAGGTCTCATTTCCCTTCCCTGACTTCATAGGTTGGTGCGCAAAGAAATATTCACAGGAAGAGAAAGTTGTCTTAAATAAACAAGGGTCTCAGGTCATGTGTAGAGTAGAGAGTCTGTCAATTCGAAGCGCCCTCAGCATACCAGAGTCCTCATTTGCATTGTCTGAACTGTTTGAAGAAGAAAATATAATCATCGTTTACATGGAATGTCCCTCAGAAGTCAAAGACCTATTTTTGCAAACAATTGTCAAACCAGAGCAAATTTCTGAAAGTATATCCCTGCCAATGAGTGTAAATATCATGGTTATTGAATTCCAATGGGTATGTTCCATACTGAGTCAGATTTTAGGTCTAGATAATAAAAAGTATGTGGTTGAGGTCACGTTAGATTTTTTGTTGGTGTTTTTCCAATCAGTGACATGATGTATTTAGATTACTTGGGTCTAAGCCTGAAGAATTCAAAGTTGTCAACTTATGCAATTAAGTTGGAAGGGTTGTTGAGGAAAGAAAAATCATCCAACAGAGCTTAGAAACCTCAAGTCAAGAGGCTAGAATCTGAAGGCCCTCAGGGAGTGAAATTCTCCTTAGAAGAAAAAGACAAACTAATTTAAATCTTGAAAAAGAAACTAAAAATGTCTGCCACAGAGCATCCACAAACAGCATAACTGGCTGCTCTAGAGCATGAGAAGGAGACATTTCGACAAGAGGCATTGAATTACAAGGCCAAGGTGTTACAGTTGGAGCAAGAAAAGGTGAATTGGTTACAAGGATAGACAGAAGTACCAAACATGGTTGTAGATGTACCTTTTGTTGCAAAAGTTGGGCCAAGCAATAAAGGACTTGTCCAGAATATGTCCCAAGTAAGCCTGAAGGTGGGAGAAATCAAAGGTATAAAGGGATATATAGAGAATTTGAAGCAATAAATGAAAAGAAAATGTGAGAGGATGGCTCATTTCCAAAAGGAGAATTAGGATTTGCAGGAAAGAGTAGACAAGCTGAAAATGACGTTGAGAGACAAAGGACTATTGCAAGGAGCCAAACATATCATTTGGGATTCTATTGCTACTGAAGATGCTAAGTTCGGGTTGTACTTGAACTTTATCAATGACAAAGATAACATGGCCATCACAGCCAAAAGCAGGTGCATTGTTGTAAATGAGACCCTAGCAAAGCAACCATTAGAGTGGGCCCAAAATGCCATAAACTTGTTAAATTCCATCCCCACTGCAGAACTTCAAACCATTGGGGTCAAAGGTAGGACTACATTGATCATTTGGGCCAGGAGGGTCATTGACAAGCATAACCTACTAAAATCAGTCCAAACCAAGGCCATATAGATGGAGTAGAGTATACAAGAATTCAAGGATTTGTTTGAAGAGTTGTTCATCAAAGGCCTCCCGCCATTTTGGTATGGCAAAGGAAAATTGCATGATCAAGAGGAATACAAATCTCGCCTCACCCAATGCAGAATGGATCACTCCAAGTTTGAAATCTTGGAGGAAAACTTGAAAGGAGCAACCCTCGTGGAATATTTGATTACAAATTTTGAGATCTTGAATCGGTTCAAAATAGTGAAGATTGGATTTCCATTCATGGCGTACGCCTCTTGCATTGACCTAGAGATGCTAATTGAAATTATGGACTACGATATCCCTTATGACTTGAAGTGGAAAGAGATAGTGTGGGTGGGTAAAACAAAGTGCATTTTTCCAGGAACCAGCAGATAACACCCAAGTGTCACCAAAATGGAAGATATAACAGAGGACCAAAAAAGGACAAATGGAAAAGGAAAAAGCTGAAGAGTAAGAGGAATCAGTCGTTGGTTCATGACACATTTTTTTATTAATCATTTTAATGAGTTCCCATACCGAAATTCTCATGTTGTAATTATTGTAATCAGTTTTAGAAGCTAAAACATTTCAGTTCAGCTATTGTAATCGATTTCAAATTGAAGGAAATTGAATTGTATAAATATTAGAAGTTCCAAATGTATTAATTTTGGCAGAAGTGCAAGGGAACCTCCTTAGTTTTTATGAACTAAATTGTAATTTTATGGAGCTAAATTGATACATATGCAGAATATTTTGAAGTCTCTATGAAAAGATTCTAATGGTGTTGATACGATTTTTGTCTTCTTTCATTGTATGTATTTCTTGTGTTCTTTAATTCCATTTACATTGTCTTTTGTTTAAGTTGGATAGTTTAAAAGCTGGAATTCATCTGGTGATTCTCTTGGCTTAAACAATTTAAAATGTGTTAAGTTCTTCATAACTAATTCAGAATTCATTTCATAAATGCTTTGATGCAATTACTTGTTTTATGTTTCTTCTTACACTCTACAAACTACAATTTATAACTTGGATTCATCGCTTCACTTAGATTTTATTCTCTGGACAGTTCTACTAGCTAGTCAGTGTTTTAATTCATTTTCAGAATTTTGACCCCATATCCCTAACTGTCCCTCCCCTTCCTTGCCAGCAAATTTATAAAAAAAAACAAAAACCAACTAAACCTAGCCATTGATTACCAAAGAAACATAAAGTGACACGAGAGAGCCCTCTCTGAGCTGATCAGGCTAGTACCCAGCTCTAAAGTTGGTTTTTAGGTTACCTCTGTCATTTTTTTATCATCCGTAAAAATTTACAGAGTGCTAACATTCTGGTGTCGATGTCTGGGATCGAAAGTGAAATCTTCCCTTGGAAAAGAACGACTTAAAGCTTCAGATTTGATTCCTGAGGGTGACAGTGAATCAAAAACCTTATTGGATGAGACTATTTTTACCCTCGCAACTTTGTTACCAAGAGACCAGTAGCACCAATTAGTTTGAGCTAGAAATCCTAGCTCCCAAGAGAATTCACACCAGAAAAAACCTAGACCCAGAAGCTGCAATCCATTTGTCTGATCCTGAGAAATTTTTACACAAAAGAAAAGAAAGGCCAATAAGCCTAGCTTTTCATTTAGACATATATCTATCCTTTCCCAAATATGGAGTAACAAGCATTGAAGATCTTGAGTTTGATGTGAAATTTGAGCAAACTCTGTTCAGAACTGAATCTGAATCTTGTTTGAACGAGGTCATCTTTGATGAAAAGAGGTTCCAAGATTTAATTTTAACTGCCTATACCAAACCTATTGTGATCCATACTCAAAACCAACATCCACTTCAAGTCTTCATAGCAGCCATGACAGCTAGGTTTTCCCCTCTTGTACTCCCTGCTCAGTTACATGATTTTCCCCGAGAGTATAATCTAAGAATTAAGTTGTATGATGTTGAAGGAAGTGTGTCAGCCCAAAAGCATCTAGACTGGTTCAATGATTTTATAGACTTAGAAGAAGTAGATTTTGAATATGCACAAATTCTTGCAGGAGAAGCCAGAAAGTGGTTCAGAGCTCTCCCAGCAGCCAATATCATAAATTTTGAAGCCTTTGAAACTAGTTTTCTTGCAAAGTGGGGTGAAAAGAAAAACCCCCTTCAATTGTTAACTCAGTATAACAACATGAGGAGGTCACCTAATGAAACAGTGCAAGAGTTTTCAGCCAGATTTGTGAAGGTCTATAATTTAATTCCTACTGAGGTAAAACCCCCTCCTAAAGTTGCCCAACTTAGATATGTTCATTCCTTTGAAAGTGATTTTTCTTTGTTGTTGAGGGAAAAAAGATATACCTCATTAGATGACATGATGAACAATTCAATAGAAGTGGAAGTGAATCTAATGGCCTCAGGAAAGATCAAATCTAACTCTGACAGGGACATGAACAAAGTTAAAGACAAGGCACAGCCTTCAACCTCACAAACATCAGAAGAAAGGTTTGAAACAATCATGAAAACTATGGAAAAAATGATGGAGAGAATGGCTTTATATAATAATCCTATTACTATAGAACAAGCTTATGTCCCACCCAGAAATCAGAGAAGACTAGCAATCCCACAAATCAATCAAAGAGATCATAAGAATCGGGGGATCAACAAATAAGACCTCATTTTCAAAATAATTATGCAAATGATAATTATGATGACAATTTTGAAGACAACATGCATTGTTGTGATGGTGATGAGACAGAGGTATTTTTGACTAAAGAGGAACATGACCAATTCATGGATGCTAATGAAATATTCATGCAGGAAAATGATGAGAGGTTGTTAGTAGAAAGGAAAGATCACCAAGCAAGGTTGCGGAATTCCATCATGCAATTCCAGAGACAATATAATCGTCGAAATCAGAAAGTACCTACAAACCCTCCAAAGGGAAATCCTCCAAAGGGAAACCCTACCAAAGAGGATCATAATAACATACCCTCTTCAAGTCATCCCAAGAAGGACTATGTTGCAAAAGATGTTGTGGACAAAGAAAAGCAGAAGGAATAATCCCAGAAAAAGGTACCTGAAACAAGAAAGGAGACAGTCACCAAAGAAATGGAGAAAACCTCATCCTCCTTCAATTTTAAAAGTGAGATGGCCAAGGTTAAAATTTGTGTACCATTCAATGAATTGATCAAGAATAGTGAATATAGAAATCAAATCATCAAGATGCTCAAGATGGAACAAACTTCTGACACTTTGAACATACAATATGATCATCCTTCCATCTTATTTGGCCCACGTGTAGAAGAAAATTGTGATGATGAAGAGGTCCCCCCTTTGTATGTCAGCCTGAATATCCATGATATGACTCTACACAATGCCATGTTGGATTCAAGAGCATCCCATAACCTGATTCCCAAGGTGTTCATGGACCAATTGGGCCTTGACATCACAAGGCCTTTCAAAGATCTTTTCTTCGTTGATTCAAGGAAGGTGAAGTGCTTAGGACTAATCAAAGATCTAGTGGTGTCTTTTTCTCAAATTCTAGCAAATAATATGGTCATGGATGTAGTGGTTGTTGATATCCCTCCCAAGGTTGGCATGCTAGTATTCAGGTCATGGGCTGCAAAGTTGAAGGGAACTCTTCAGATGGATATGTAATACACCACCATCCATGTCTTTGGTCAATATAGGAGATTGTACATAGAGGTTTTTCTCAAATACATGGTCATTAACAAGTCACAGTTGAATAACCATCCCATCTACTCTGTGGAGATTGAGTTGGGGTCTTCCATTTTCTTCGATGATCTGTGTTTTTAAGAGAAAAGGCCAGAGATAGATATGGTTGTCAAAGATAAATCTGATCAACAGAGTAAGAAGTTTTCAAAGTAGCGGGATAGTGTAGAAAATGAGATGTGGAGCATGAGCTTCGATGGAGCTGTCAATAGAGAGGGGTCAGGAGATGGTGTGTGGATTAACCCCCCTAGGTTGGCTACAAAATTGTGCTCTTATAAGATGGACTTTGATTGCAAAAACAACATGGTCGAATATGAGGCATTGGTGTTAGGATTGGAGGCTTTAAAAGAAATGGGTGATAGTTGTTCATGGGGATTCTGAGTTGATCATAAATCAATTGAAGGGAATATATCAAGCCAAGAACCCCAGATCAAGAGAATACAGGAACACAATACTTGATCTTCTTGAAGGATTTTCTTAATATAGCCTCTCAGTGATTCCAAGGGGTCAGAATCAGATTGTTGATGCTCTTGCTACTTCATCTTCAGTTTTCAAAATTCCAATCTTTCCTAGAAGGGGATATGAAGTTGAGATCAAGCACAGACCAACAGTGCCTGATAATATTAAGTACTGACAAGTTTTTGAAGATGATAAACAAATAGAAATTTTCCTCAAAATGGAAGATGGATTTGAGAATTTGAATATTGATGAAGAATATTGTGATGAAGAGGTGGATGCAGCTGTGTTCACAAAGGATGGTTACTTCGAAAATCAGATTGTTGGTAGAGATATAGTGCAGTTGAAAAGTAACATCATTCCCAAGGGCCTAGTCCCATTGGAGAAACTCTTTGATAACAATAATGTAGCCAAGAGTCCAAAGATTATAGTAAATGAAGGGGATGTTGAAGATTGCAACATTGGGACTCAGGAATATCCCAATAACATCAAGTTGTCCAAAACACTTAGCCCAGAAGTCAAGCAAAAATATATCAATTTGATGAAATAATTCCCTGATGTTTTTGCCTGGAGCTATGAAGATCTAAAAGTTTATGACACCAAGGTAATTTAGCATGTGATCTCTATCAAATAAGATCATAAACCTTTCAAACATAAATTAAGAAGGATAAATCCTTTGCTACTTCCATTGATTGAGAAAGAGATAAAGAAGTTGTTTGAAGCCAAGATCGTAGTAACTTTGAGGTTTTCCAAATGGGTGGCAAATCTGGTGCATGTCAAAAAGAAGAGTGGGGAGATCAGATTGTGTGTGGACTTCAGAAATATGAACAGGGTATCTCTCAAGGATAATTATCCACTGCCTAATATGGATCACATTCTACAAAAAGTGGTAGGTTCTCAGAAAATGTCAATGTTGGATGGTTTCTCTGGGTACAATCAGATCATGGTGCACCCTGATGATCAGGGAAATACAACATTCACAACATCATGAGGTACATTCATGTATGACAATATGCCTTTTAAGCTCATGAATGCAGAGGAAACATTTCAAAAAGCTATGGACATAGCTTTTGCCGATGAGAAAGAAAAAATCATTGTTATCTACCTAGATGATATCATTATGTACTCAGTTTCTGATGAAGAACATCTCAAGCATTTCAGAAGGGATTTTCAGAAGTGCAGAAAGTTTGGCATTTCATTGAACCCTAAGAAGTCAAATTTTGGCATGGAAGAAGGGAATCTATTGGGACACATTATTTCAAAGGAGGGGATAAAGATAGATCCCAACGAAGTTGAGGGGATCTTAAAAATTGGCACACCCAGAAGCAAAAAAGAAGTGCAATCTTTCCTGGGGAAAGTAAATTTTTTGAGGAGATTCATCCCTAACCTAGTGTTGGCAGCTCTACATGTTTTTCCTATTTTGAACAACAAACGACACTTCTTGTATCTGCCTACACCTCATCCTGTAAATACTACCATTTGGGGATGATTATTTGGTTAGAAAAAAGATCTTTGATTATTCTTGTTTTATTTCTTATCTTGTGTTTTCATGCTTGGTTCATGATTGTAAGCATGAAACAAGCATTAAAACTTAATCTCGTATTTTGATTCTGCTTAAGGCTGGTTTGAAAGGGTCAATATGCTTACATCCTTTTCATGATTTTTCTTTTTCTTTGATTTTATCATATATCGATGAAATACCTATGTTCATTGACATTTGGACTATAAGCTTACTCATTTAAATTTCTTGGTAAATCAACTTTGATTTTCATTAGGACTGTAAAAAACATATCCTCTCCTAACCTTTGTAAATCGAGTATACCCATTACGTGTCATGGAAATTAAACACACTAATATCGTACCTTGTACTTCGTTTTAGTTGGCAGGTCGAATTGACAGGTCCCTCATGACAAACGAAGGTCTTGTGTTATGCTCTGTACTCAAAACATTCATTACTAGAAACGCCCGAATTTTGTGACTGGAAGCCTCATTGCTTATGTTCTTGTTGCACTAGTGTGTTCCTAGTTTGGTTCCAATGATTTTAGCTTGGGCTTGCCTCTTTCACTACTACCTCCTAAGACCACGGTGAGTTTGGGTCACCCTTGTTACCATAAGTTCAAACCCTTATGGCCCCTGTCGTCCGATTTGAGCCAAACGGCTCCCAAACTTTGTTGTTGTATGATGATGCGAGTGAGGACCTAAAGAGCCAGGGTTGGGATATGTTTATTAAGAATTTCCAGGGGTATAACTTGAAGGTGGCCAAAGAATTTTCCCTTACATTTGATGGATGTAGAGATAATGTGGGCGATATTCAGTTGGAGATCACCAAATAATTTATGAGTGAAGCAATAGGACTCATCCTCACTGGTCAAAAATGGTTTAAAAACTCGAAGTTGGATTAAGTACCTTGGAGTCTGTTCGTCACCTCCGGAAAAATTGAATGTTGTGACAAAGGTATTCTGGTCTCCCTACTCAAGATTAGATGGCATGGTTTATTAGTGGTTTTAAAAAGATTTATTACCTATGAAGGTCATTATGGCCTAGTCTTCCTTTACCATGTGTGATTGCTCATGAATTTTATCGACTTCCATTTAAATATGTCGTTTTACCTACTAAGAAGTTTGTATAAAATGTCAAAGAGATATAAGAAGTAGAACTTAGATTCTAGCCTTTTTCACCATGGTTTGATTAAATTATTATTGGTTCATCATTTAGAAACCTTGAGTGATGATTGGGACCAGTTTCTAGTTCGAAATGGTTTTGTTACAAAGACTTATGTAGAAACCCCTGTGGTGGATAAACCTATGATAAAGAAACCTCTTGGGTTCTCAAGTGGCAGGCCAAATTTCTTTTATGAAAACCCACATGAAAGGGCATTGCTCGATCATTCTTTTCGTGAGAAACAGGATGCTAGTTCTAAGGTTATTAAAACTCCTGAGCATGAACAAATTGTTTCCCCTAATCCTACTGTAAAATCCAACAACAAAAACCCTAGCAAACAGTCAAAGAAAAATCAAGAAATAGGGTTTTGTAATAAGAGAGTTGGTCGACTCATTTCAAGGATTTTGCATAATAAATCCAAACCTCATGTGAGCTCAATCGATTTGATCGAGCTCCATGAGGATTCAGACTCCGAGATCGAGAGGTTTCTAGCACAGGAAGATCTGAATTGTACCAAACCAGATCAACCATTCGATTATGTGAATATTCTCCCACCGTGTCTAAGAGACAACAAGGAATTTACAGGTATCAAGCTCGGTCAAAGGCCGACAATGGATAGTAGTGGTGTTTTAGCACACAATTACATGCTTCCTCAACTGATTTCCCCTGCTGTACATTTCGAAGTTTGTTTACATTGGATAAGTCAGTACTACACAGACATCCCCATCCTTCAAGCAAGGATCAAAGCTCTCGCGACTCAAAATGAATCATTGGCAAATGAAAACCATGAGTTCAAGGCCAATGCACAAAGACAAATAAAGTGTTTGAAAAGGACAGGTAATATCATTATAAAAAACCCTGACAGTGTCAATGTCGTGATCAATTCTGAGATATTGTGATTCAAATTTTGTTATTAGTTAAATGGTAAGATTGGTTTTTTCAAAATTATGCTTTTGTTTTTATTTTCTAATCAATCTGGATCAATTTAGATTTTTGTTACCAGTAATAAGACTGGCTACAGAATCAAGAGATTCTATAGCCAAGTCAATTTCTCATATAAGTTTAGGAATTGTCAGTTAATAAAATATTTGACTTGCTCATTTCATTTTTTCAAGATAGGATGTATCTGATGTTGATCTTATGGGATGGAGCATGCTGGACTTAGTTGATCAGCTATCTTCTTTTTGCTTATTTTTGTAAATAAGAGAAAATTCTCATAAATTTTAAAGACTTAGTTTGATCTTGAGTGGCTCTAAGCCCTCTATATTTGTAACTTTTAGATCCTTTTTGAGATCTAATCCTATCTTAGAAGATAGGAATTTTAGCCTTTGTAAACTCTTTAAATACTCCATATTTTGTAATGGAAACCATCTTGGCTAAGGGTAGAAGATGGACGAGTGATTCCAAGACTTAATGAAACAACATATATGCATTTTGGCTTTAGGCTTTTGTTAATCATGTCTTCATTTATGTTTTGATAATCCTAATACATTAATAGGTCTGATATCTTTAGACTTAATGATATATGATTTTTGGGATGTTTAAATTATTTATATCGTCTATAATTTGTTGCTCTTGATATAAATGATGTGATCATATCTCAAATTAGAATGATAGGATTTATCTTTGAATTTTAATTGAGTGATGAAATGAAAAAGTTACTTCCAGATTTATCTTGTTGTAATTATGTGCAATTATAAGATCATAGGGTTATATTTGTGTTTCATCCTCTGTCATTAAACCTAAAGTGCCAATGTATGTTTTGAATTTATTTAGAATAGTCATAAAGTTCATTGCAGATTTCTCTCTTGGACGTGGCAGTTGGATGTTCTTCACTCATACAGACGCTTGGATACACCCCACTAACTAACAAACAGGTTAGCTCCTTTGTATTTCTCAATTCTGTCATTTACACATTAATGAAACCAGAATGTATGGTTCATCTTTTGACTACCCACACGTMTGCGTTTCATAGTTTATTCAATTCTAGATTAGTTAGATTTATAAAAGAAAAAATAAAATATTTATATGTGCTTTCTTTATCTACTTTTTAGAAGCAATTATTTTCACATCGATTTCATAAGTTTCAATTAAAACTTGCAATTTGTAAATGATGTACATAAGTGAGATTCGTATATTTTCTGCTTAAATACACCTACCATAGTTACATTAGGACATATGTACATATAATATATAGTATCTAGTAATTAGTTAGTTATTCCTTTCTCTTGTTTATTTTCTTTTAGGACTTTCGATTGGCCAACGGGGCCATTAAACCCATCAGACCGAGTTACACCAAACGGCTTGAGTTACTTAGACAACCTCAGACTGGATTCATTCTTC
>JASDQU011401299.1:3391-41686 GCA_032191745.1 Picea mariana
GAAATCCAATCATACAATTGATATAAGAATGTCAATGAGTATACCAAATGCGTGCGAGTGTTATACCATAATGTTCAAACACTGACATGCATTTCAAAACCTACAATCATGTTCTCACCAATGCATCAATCAAACGTTTAACCAAGGTGTCAAATGCATAAATTGATACGCCAGGAGCTATAACAAGGGCCAATAAAAAGGATCACAAAAGATAAACTTGACCCCCATGCAATTCAATGAATCAATGTTCATGCAAGTCACAAAATACGAATCCGTAGGCTAAATATCTTCAATAAGACCGAGTTATTCAATCCATCGAAGTATGAAAAACCAATCACGGGATATTGCCGATCATGTAAAGACCAATAAAAAGATAGGCGCAAAATGCATAGTGACATCAAAGATATCGGCAATTGAGAAAATGATCRAAATGTGACCTTGAAAGAAGAAATCTTCATGCTTACACTCGTGAAGACTTAGCGAAGGTAGGTAHGCGAAAAGGCGCAAAGAACAAAATCATCGTTCATTTGAAACTTACGGTGAAAAATCAATGTTGATGAAACATTGGTGTAGGCAGCTTATGAGACAATGAAAAAATGTGAATTGGCTGCCAACACTCTCACAAGTAAAACAAACACAGTCAAACCAAATTTTGGCAGCATAAGAGTACTATGAAAAGTGAGATCCATTTCCCTTCTACACCGTTTGTTTTATAGAAATTTCCTCTCTGACACATGTCCTCATGCACAATTAATTACCTTTTTAATTAATTTAATTATGATTATTCACCCACACACTTGTCACACTCTCCCCAGGTTGCACAAGTAATTACCCTTTTTATTTTATTTAAAAATCCAATTTCCCCCACATTCCCTAATGTGTTCCTATTTTCGCTCTTAGTTGTCCCTTTGTTCCCCAAATTCTCATTTAATAAGCGTCTCCTAACTAGATCTTAGTTAGAGTTGGATTAAGAGTCTTCTTCTAGTTAAACTTAGTGGTAGCTTGACTTAAGATACTATTCTATGTATACACCTATTCTCTCAAGTTATTATTTATTTTTGTTTTAAAAGTCCCTTTTATTAATTTCATGCACACATGTGCATTTTGTCCACCCTTTAAATTTATTCCCATTTTTTTTCTAGAGTTTGAATTTATCTCAAATATTTTAACTTATGTCATAGTTCATTTAGTCCTTTATTTAAATTTAGACTTAGACTTAGTCTTAGACTTATGCTTAGACTTTTGTTAGGCTTTATATTATACTGACTAATTAATTATTTTATTCTAACAAGGTCTAACCATTTAAATGTTTTCTAAGCCACCTAGAATTATTGACTTATGTTTTAATTATGTGACATGCCCTTCAAGACACACCTCTGTGCTCCAAGGGTGCCACTCGCCTTTGGCTGGTTTTGGAAGTTTGTCCGACCCTTGGAGTCAACACTCCATTTGATCGACCTTGTGAGAGAATAAGGGCTTCTAAGGAATAAGGAGGTCGCCTTATTGCGTGCCTCTTAGAATCTTCATGAATGACTTTATTAGACCACCCTCACGACATCATCGACCTATTGAACTAGGTAATCGTTAACCTACATTTCAGACCATGACGAGAGTGCTAGTAGGCTGCGACAAGGACGTTTCCACACCTCTCCTCCAAATGTCTGGTTTATGTGCATGGCCCCTTTACTCCTTATGTGAGTTAGATTAGAAAGCATTGTCATGCCTGCATCCATTGATAGAAACAATGTCAATAATCCATATACATAAATCATACTGTTATCAATCATATGTCACATGTGCATAAAATGAAATACTTAAACAAATATATTCCACTCCCTGACTCAATCCAGAGTCCATGGAAGTTCATTGATGCCATAAACATCCATAACCTGTCATGTGTCGTGCACACTTAGAAGAATTTGTCAATAATATCTGCCAATACATATACACAAAAAAAACAATAAGTCACAATACATCATCATCATCACAGATAAATCATAATCAGAACGAAATCATAATGTACCATAACTGGATCACTTGCACGCAAGTGTCCTCAAATAATAAGTCAATATAAGTGTGCTCATTAGAACAAGATGTTACAACTCCACTTTTGCATCTACAATTTCAATAAACAAAATCACTCTCACTACAATGCTTACTTTCTTACAAGTCATGCACGTGAAGGTTGATATGTTTAAACTTCAAAACAAACTGTTATCTGATTAACTAAGTCTCCTTCGACACCAACATTGTGATTTGATACTTCTTAATCATAATCCATTGTTTGAATTATGAATGGATGAGCAAAACAACATCAAGGATGAAAATGAATTCAATGAAGACACTCAACTGACAGATGATGACACTCATAAACATTAAGATGAGTTTCATGAATTCTCTATGGCATAAAAAGTTACGGATAAATGTGAGGAAGCAATTAGAATTGTTTGGCCATGGGAAGAACTACAATTAAAACATAATTGATATGGCTTAGGATACAACAAGGTTCATGATAACCTTTTTATTCCTGATTATTGCAAACTTGTTTGCTTTGTGAGTGTAGGTTTTTTGAATGATGATTGGAAGACAGAGCTTGAGGATATTGGTAAGGAACAGGTACATGATATTGTTGTTGATGATGAAGATGCAAATGTTGATGATCAAGATGATTATGTAGTTGTTGAGAATGATCATGTTGCTACATGTATTGTAGATTTGTATGATCATGATGACAAGTTGAACAAAGAACCCTTAAAATGCCAACACTATCATCGGCTTGGCCATGATGAGTCAGAGTGTTTTGATCTTCACCCATGTAGTTTTTGTGGGAAGCCCAATCACCTCTCAGTAAGGTGTCAGAAGAGAAAGAAAATTTAACAGAAACATATACATTTTGAATGGTTAGGGAATTGGCATTGGAGTTTAGAAGCCAAAATATTGGAGCGGTCTTATCATCAGGTTCATACACAAGTACAACCACGCTTATGAGGAATAATTTCTACAATGGATGGTGTTGATGCAAAAAATCACAATTGAATTATGCATGCAAAGGATTGCAATGCACATACTATATAGAGTTTATCTATTATACTATATAACTAATAGGTGGGACCCCTTAAAGAGAAACATATTAAGTTGATTTCGCTTCTTTGAAATTTGCAGCTCACAAAGCAATTGATTGGAATTATGATTTCCTTTTTTGTATTCTATGCATGAATAAATTCTTGACGAAAGTTTGCAATTTCCCCTATACTTCATTGCGCCAGGAAAATCATCGCACATCAAAAGAAAAGAGGATGAAAATCCATCACATAAGTGTTATATTAATCACAATTACAATACTCTGAACTTGTTGTTATAGGTTTATGGCATATCAAAAGTGATGGTTATTTTTTTTTTATGCAAATTTGTCATATAGCAACATTGGTCATCATATGAAGGTTCAATATCATATGAGGTTGTTGTATGGATAAACTCGACTTATGACAAAGTTCACATATGATTGAATTATCATATGACATAATGTTTGATTATGCGATTGGTATTGTTGGTAAATAAGAGGTGATATATTGTCATACCTTATGAATATGGTATAGATATTGGTCGTCGAGATATGTTATTATTTCAAGCTCGACAACTTTGAATGCATGTATACTGTGGTACAAAGTTTGAATTTCGAGTTTGAGCTCATGTTGAATGTGTTCCACCATGTAAAGTTTGATTGCTTGATGGTTATCATGGAAGAGTTGGTAATTTTTTGTGTTTGGGCCATCCGTTGGTGGAGGCGATGTGAAGTGAATGAGACTTATTGCACTCCCGCTGGTTTTCCCTCATAAGGTATACCACCTTTTTGTATTTTGACTTGCTTGGAAATACTCTGCTACTGTTAGTCGAGGGTTTTGAGTTTTAAGCTTGTGTTGGTGGTTGGATAATGATCTTTAGTTGTCCCTCTTGCGGTTATTTAAATAACTTTGATATGTATGAGCACTTTGGACTCTTCTAGCATAAAATGTTTTACCTTGCTCTGATAATTTTGGATGTTGGCTCTATTCTATTTGCATGTTGTACAAGTGTTTTAAGCATGACTCTGTGTTGTGTTTGGACATTTATAAGTTAGTGAACGGCTGCAAATGGATGGAAAATCGAATTATCTTTTGGGTTTTGGACATCAGTGTTATCTATGACCAAGGTTTTGCATGGAAAACATATAAACACATATGGTTTTATTTTTTAAAAGAAATATTACAAAGGAATTATCTTTTGGGTTTTGGACATCAATGTTATCTACGACCTAGGTTTTGCATGGAAAACATATACACATAGATGGTTTTATTTTTTAAAAGAAAGATTACAAATGAATTTTAAACAGAGTCTCGTCTACGAAGTGCATTATTTCATGGATTGTAACCTAGTATTGCCCTCTATGGTTTTTTATATTGGGTATGGTCTTAAAACAAATAAAAGAAAACTTCGGGGCTTGCATTTCGATGGCTTCTATGTTTAGTCCAAAATAAATTTTGAACAGACATTAGGGCACATTCTATTATAAATATGGCCTAACTTGACTGTCACTTAAAAAATCTATGGACCATACTTGTGTTGGAAATATGGATAAATTTCAAGCTTGTTTTGATTTGAATCACTTCTTGCTCATATGGGTTTTCATCTGCTTTTTATCTTAGTATGGGTTGAGTTATGGTTCTGGTATTTTCAAAAGAACATAAAACATAGGGCTTGCATCCACCCTTGTATATCGACTTTCTCTTGTTCACTAATTCATGAATAGTTTGGGCAATTATTTCTTTATGTTCAAAATAATGGATTCAAAGCCTTCTTTCCAGCTTCATTTGGGTCTGATTATTGATATTTAGTTCTACAAATAATTTCGTTCTTTGCACATAAATGAGTTGGAAATTGGTATGAAAATTGGGTGATGATATTACAAGCCTGTGTGTAGTCTAGCATGATATTCTTAGGCTCATATTGATTGGATTATTATTCTGGCATATTGATTACAATATGGACAATTACAAATTTTTGAATGGAATGGTATATATAGCAATAAAGAGATGAAAATTGGTTCAAGCAAATTTGATATAGGGGAAATTGATCAAACCCTCCATGTGCTTTGTTTGATTGACATTGGATTGACTTCACTTTGTTGTTATGATGAATTATATGGGTAAAGTATATTTGAAAAAATGGAGTTTGAATTGATATATTTAAAAGGTTTATATATGGATTTTCTTACGTGAATTTTTTTGGGTGGAATTCTCTGTAATATTTGTTAATTTATTTTGATTAAACTCTAAGAATCAAAAGGAAAATAATAACAGAGTTTCATTTGAGGTATTGAACTGTTCTCATTGGTTGATGATTGATTTAAAAAAAAAAAGTTTTTTGCAGAAAGAGAATTCATCATTTTCACTTCCCATCCATGATTTCACTTTACGCAAATTATAAGGCCCCTCATTTTCCCCAAAAAACATTCTTTTATCCCCTTGCTCTATTTTAAAAAAAAATATGTGATCGTGCAAAGGTTCTTTAGCATTTGGAAAGTTTGATAAAGGGAAGATTTCATATAAGAACAATGAACAATATTAGATGAAATATTCATTAAAATGAAGATGATGATATTATTAAGGTCAAGCTTGTGCTTATGAATTGGTTTCGTTTTAGAACAATAACCATTGCTTCCCTCTCACGAATACCACTTTTCATTCATTACAAATACAATCATATCCCACATGTCATTGAGTTTCACTATTCTAAACAATGATAGTTGTGGATTGAAGTCAACAAATAAATTATGATTGATACATGCAAAGTAATGGATTGATTGCATGCATGCTTGTGTGTGAACTGATAAGAACCAATGCTTTAAATTTATCTTTAGGCAAAGTAATTTGATGGTTGATTAGTATTTATTGTTTCATATACTGATCTAATTTTTTTTTTAGATAATGATTTTCTTCAGTACAAGAAGCCATGATAGAGGTATAGGTAGAGGAAAAATCAATATTTGGTAGAGAGGTAACACGAGACCTAGATTATCCATACATTTTGATGTTGATCCTCAAGAATTGAATCAACTATTTCAAGTAGGTTTATTTAACTTAGTGGGCCAAGGAGTGTTCCAACCACATCCTCGACAAGAAAGGTCTCCTTATCAACCTCACCCGATTTTTTCTAATGTTCATGTTCCAGGTCATGTGTCCCTCCAGCCAAAAGTTCCTATCAATGATGGATGGCAGGATATTGCTCATCCTCCTGTAGTCCATCATGATGACTGGCCCATAGTTTCATTTCCATTTCCACCTCCACCTCCAATCAACCAACATGCCCAACATATTTCCCACATTGCATCCCCTGCCCAATCTTCACATGCAAGCAAGAGACTGAAAATAGCCATCCTTGAGCTTAAGTCCATCAAAGACAAAAAAATGGCCACTCATTCTAAGTAATCTGATGATTCCTCTCAATCAATCACTTTCCATGCTCACCAAGCTGATGAAAAATCCCATGCCTTCAATGAAGTTCACCCTCAAGCATCAAATCAACCACACTCTAAGAAGGCCAACTCAACAAACAAAGTAGAAAAAATAGCAAGCAGTGAGAAGAAGCAAACTGCTTCTCACGGTAAATATGGTTTTTGATAATTTATATGGTGGACAATTTATTTATATTTTGATATCCTATAGGCAGTATGGCACTATGTTCCCATTTTTAGACAACATCATACTATGTATTCATTTTTGGATAGCCAATTAATATTTGCTTTTTGCAGTGGCAAATACATTTTATTTATTTGATATATATATGGATAATTTTGGGAGACACAAGGGGTTGTTCAAAGTGATTGATTATGTGTATATTTATGAGGTGGCATGATTTACTATTTAAGTAAATTATGGAGTGACAAGGAGAAATTCAAAACTTAAAAGGATTTAAAGGAATTAGGGGTCCCACCTATTAGTTATTATTTATTTACCCTTTATCTATTATTATGATTATTTAATATTTATCCCTAACTAATATTATGTCATTTATGACTTAACTAAAGGTAGTTTGAAACTACCACAACTTCTTTTAAGAAAGATAAAAACATGATTAGAAGAAGGGACAAAGAGAGAGAGAACAAGGACATAAATTTATGATAAAGGGTCTTATTGAAGACAACGAGATTTAAGGATTGAGATACATAATTCAACAACTTATTCTAGAAAGGTTATCATTTGATCTTGGCAGTTTATGAATTAGTTTTCATTACTAATAGAGAGTATTTTGCAGAGTCAGTAAATGATACTTTCGTGGCTTAGATGATCCATATCTCTACTCTTAGTCTTCTCTTGTTGTTAGAATTTTTTTGTATGGTGCCCATCGAAGATCTCTAAATATGATCTTGGTCCTTACCCTCGCAGGGGTTTGAAAAGAAGGTTATGATTGTAACTTGGAAAGAAATAAATAAAATTGCCTTGCTAATTTTGATCTCACATGTGCATTATCTGATATTACTTTCAGATTTGTGTTTCATTTGTTCTTTAATCCTCAAAACACAATACATATATATTTTTATTTTCTTCTTTTGCACAGTTTGATTATAAAAAAGGATAACATTGGTTCCTTTTAGTTATTACTTAAGAATCAATTGATAATTTTTTCTAAGGCTATAAACCCCAGGTGATAATCCCAACTATATTACCCTATCCAAGTAAGATTCGAAAATGTTGGAGTGAATTTCTTCATACCTTTTCCTCAACATTTATTTGGCAACCATACCAGAGATATTTTTTCCATATCTCTCTGATTGTTGTATCTTTATTTATGTAATTAGTTTCTTTATTTTCGGTTCTTATTTTGGATTTAATTGATTGTTTTAATGACTGTACCTGTTACTAGACATCCCAATATTGGTGATGGTCTTGACGATAAAACTAGCATTTCCTTGACCTTATTTAATACCATTTTAGAAATTGTTAGGAGTCATGCTGAGTTACATAATTATTGGGAAGTCATTTCTAGAGATATCAAAGTATGTGAATAATGGGAGGTATGACAAAGGATACCCAGAAATAAACCTCCTCATTAGGTCATTTGCACATGTCCTCTATCTCTCATTCTTCTCGAATAACAAGAGGTTTATCCCCTGAATTTTATCCTATATTTGAAATAGGGAGGAGAAAGGATGTCATACAAATCCAACAAACTATTCTTCATCGGACCTTATCTAATAATGCTAGTTCTACTGTAACGGTAACCCCATTCACTTTTAAAATGACATCTTCTGGTAGCGGTAGCGGTACCAGAGGTTCCTCCTCTTCACAACCTTCAACATCATCTGTAATTGGTAGCATTTATACTCATCCAGTCCAATCCACAACTAATCCAGCTAAAGTGATTAAAAATTATGGTCTTTTTCAATTTGGGGAAGATTATACCACCACCCCGTGGCTAGAGATGATTTTAAGGACATAAATTTATTTTAAAATACAGAAACCTTGGCGAATATTACTAATCCTTCATATGTAAACTATAAATCTTTGGCGATATTTTTTTTAATATTCAAATTTCTAAGTATTTTATATAGTTTTTATATAATTTTGGCTATTTTTAAGGTAAAATAATTTTATCCTATAGAATTTGGGCGAATCATTTTTAAAATAGCGAATCTCGTTTTTGGAAAAACCATGGAAAAATAGCCCATGAGCGAAATTTAGCCCCTAAAATCATCTATGCCCGTGGCATATATCTTCCCTTCTGAATCTTACACCAACATCTCACCCCCTTCCAAAGTTTAAGGATTTGCCCAAATTTTCGCGAAATGACACTATTACTACTAATGAACACTTAGTAGCCTTTTCTGATGCTTTCCATAACATAGGGGTGAATGAAAATTATACATGTATGTGCTTATTTTTCAACTCTCTAAAAGGGAAGGCTTCCACATATTTTTTTGACTTACTGCCTAAAATTCTTTCCACATGGGAATAATTGGTCTACTGGTTTAAATCGACATACATGAAACCCAAAAGCCTAGATGATTAATTAATGTAATACAATAATATTACCTATAACAACGGTGAGACTATCAAATCATTCAATCTTCGTTTCACCAAGTTGTACAATCAAATTCCTAAACTGATTCGCCCCTAGAACCAAGATGCATTCATGCACTATTACAATAATTTACCCTCTTCCTATTGTTTAAGATTAGAAGAAAAGGATATAGACAACCTCAGATATACACTTCAGACTTGTCTTGAGTATGAAGAGTAACTAGAAAGAACTGGTCTCCCCAAAGGATATTATGTAAAACAAACCGATATGTCTGTAGTCTTGCGGCTTATGCAAGACATGAATAACCAAATGATTGCTTATGAGATAAAATGAATTTCCATTCCTGCTGAGTCTTCTTCCAAGAACCCAAATGATAGTACTTTCCAACCAAAGGCTATAATGTCTCGTGCTTGGTGTAATTTTTGTGAAGAAAATCATGATGAAACAACTTGTGAGGTAAAAACAAACACTAGAGACTGAATCTTTGGTAAAAAACTAGATGCAACTTTTTTTTTCTTCTATTGGGCTCCACAGGATGATTTCACGGTGATAAACAATAGAAATAAAACTTACGCTAATAAGAATAAAGATGATTCTTCCCGAACCACTTTTACTCCCAACTCATCATCCCAAAATACAAACTCCCAGGTTGACGGGTCTTCAAACAGTTAAGGAGTGCCAATTTTTTTCCCTCCATCCAAATATAATATCCTTAATCAGTTAGCTAGTATCAAGGCATATACCTCTCTCTTGAACATGGTCACCATCTCGGAACAACAACAACATCTGAAAAATTTCATGGAAGGTAAAACTTCCATAGTAGCTAATTTCACTGAAAATTCTGATGGAGATGAGTCAAATGTAAATATAATAGGTGTAAATAATTTTAGAAACCCTGTAAAAAACCCCCCTTTCTATATTTCTATAAAAATTATGGATAAAATATCTCACTGTTTCCTGCTAGATGGTGGATTTGGTCCGAGCGTTATGTCCAAAATTATTATGGAAGAGCTAGGCCTCTCTTGTACCAATGAAAACATGAGGAGTATGCTTTCCTATAATAATCAATGGCAATCTACCATAGGTGAGATCAAAGATGTAACTCTAGTCCTCTGTGCTCACCCTGAAATAAGAACCACCCTTAATATACAAGTCATTGATATGCCTATTCATAACTATTCAATCATTTTGGGCAGAGATTAGTAGGCCTTAACCGATGGTTACCTATCACTAGATGGTTCACATTTATCCTTCCCTAAGAACGGAAATAATATTATTTTCCTAAAGGAAGGAATGATTTCACCTTACATTGAAATCGTTCCTCAACCTAATGTAAATTACGTTGAGGAAGACATGGGTGTATATTTGATCTTTGCTGATGAAGATGAACATTTCTTGAACCAACTGATTATGATGATGGTATGTGGCACATGCACTTTGATGTTGCATGTTCAAACGAAGGTAACAAGGCATGTATTATATTATACTCTCCTGTAGGAAAAATTCATAATTTTTCCTATAGATTAGAATTTTCTTGTACAAATAATGTTGCTGAGTTTGAAGCCTTACTGCTAGGCATTGAAAATGATTATAATCTTGGCTGTGGTCATCTTACTATTTTTGGTGATTCAGAACTTGTTGTGAATTTAGTCAGGAAAATGTATAATCCCAACAACAAGTTACTTGAAATATACACCCAAGCTGTTTGGGCATTAATCTCAAATCTATTGTCTTTCAACATAACTCATATTAAAAGAGAACTTAATTCTATGGCTGACATGTTAACTATTTTTGCAGCCTCACCTACAAGGAAACTATAACCTTAGAGACCAGATTGTACATTTATGTCTCTTTACCAACCTCATCTCCCTGATAACGTAGAATCTTGGCAATTGTTTCCAGACGATGAAGGAATCTGTGCTTTTTTACAGAATGAACCTTACAAGCCTAAATAGATCTTTTCCCTTGAAAACAAAAACTTCCTAAAGGATCAACTCCTCTTGAGAGTTCATTCTCGATGAGTGATGCAAGAAATAAAGAAAATAATAAGGAAGATGAGTCTAAAAGAAAAGTTGGGGATACCATCCCCATGAACATTGGAACACTTGAATCCCCAAAGATGATCAAAATAGGTGCTCGATGTTCTGATGAAGAAAAGAAGAAGTTCATGTACTTGTTCCAAGAATTTAGTGATGTTTTTGCATGGTCTTATAAGGATATTCGTGGTTTTGATCCTAATATTATACAACATGCCATTCTGATTAAAGAAGGGGCAAAGCTAGTTAGGAAAAAATAGAGACCTATGAATCCGACATTTGAAGATACAATTAGAAAAGAAGTGGAAAAAATCCTAAATTCTCATATAATCTTTCCATTTAAGTATTTTGAATGGGTATCAAATCTTCTTACCGTATGGAAAAAAAAAACTCAAATTAGGCTTTGTGTTGATTTTCATTCTTTAAATAGAGCAAGTGTAAGAGACAACTTTCCACTTCCTAACATGGAAATGATCTTACAACAAGTTGTGGGATAAACAATTATGTCCTTACTTGATGGTTTCTATGGTTATAATCAAAATAAAGTCAAGAGGATTGATAAATATAAAACCTCATTTACAATTCGCTGGGGCACCTTTGCCTATGAATGAATGCCATTTGGCTTGTGTAATGTAGGTGCCACTTTTCAGAGAGCTATGCAATTAGATTTCAATAATCTTATCGGTAATATAATTCAAGTTTATCTTCATGATTTAACAATTTATTCCAAAACCTGATCATATCATTTTGATCATCTTCGAAAAGTCTTCTTGCAATGTAGAAAGTTTGGCATTTATTTGAATCCTTCGAAGTTTATTTTCGGTGTCACCCAAGGGAAACTTCTCGGTCATATTGTTTCAAATTTAGGAATAAGCATAGATCTTGAGAGGGTTTCTGCAATCCTAAATCTCCCTATCCCTACATCTAAGAAAGAAATTCAATCTTTTATTGGCATTATAAATTTTGTCCGGAGGTTTGTTCCTGATTCATTGTCATAGTTAAACTAATCCATAGTATGCTAAAACATGATCATCCTTTCTCTTGGACAGATAATGTCTAAAAGGATTTCATAAATATCAAGAAAGAAATCAGTTCTGCACCAATTTTGGAGAAACTAGACTTTGAAAAAGACTTCATTATATATACGGACACTACAAAAGAAGCAATTTCTACAATTCTTATGCAAAACGATGATCAAAATAATGAAAAACCTGTAGCTTACATGAGCCAAAGCTTATCGAATGATGAAATCAAATATTCTTACATAAAAAAAAATGCTTTCACTCTTGTTAAAGCTATAGAAAAATTTCACCATTTTATTCTAGATAAGAACACGCAGGTAAAAGTCCCTTTGCATGCTGTCAAGTTTTTACTTTCACAAGCACATCTTTCAGGTAATATTGCACATTGGATTTCAAAAATCCAAGAGCATGATTTAACGATCATGATATCCAAAACTATCAAGGGACGTGACTTATCCCTTCACTTAGCTCAGCATCCCAAACCAAGTGAATTTTTTGAAGACGAAGATAATCCACTATCAACATTGTTCTATATTGAAAACCAAAATCTTAATACTTTTGAACATCCCTGGTATGGAGATCTCATTCATTACTTGGAATTTCAAAGGTGTTCAGATCACTTGAACCCCCATCAATGAAGGAGGCTTCATCTTGAAGATTCTAAGTACCTCATTTTAAGAGACTCTTTGTTTATAAGGTCTGTTGATGGGTTGTTGCTATGATGCATAGATGATAACACAACCTAAAAAATATTAAATGAGATCCACAGATAAATGACATCTATTGTTCATATTGGTGGTCATTTTTCTACCAAATCCACTCCCTTTAAAATCCTCATGATTGGTTATTACTGGCCATCCATTTTTAGAGATTCCTATGAATTTACAAGGGCCTATGTTACATGCCAAAAGTTCATTGGTAGAGAACATTTCTCTTCCATGCCCTTACATCCCGTCCTTCTTGATTTTTCCTTTTCTAAATGAGGTTTAGATTTCATTGGTCCTATTAATCCATCATCTTCTGCAGGCCATCTTTATATATTAACAACTATAGATTACTTCACAAAGTGGGTTGAAGTTGTACCTATTAGACATGCTCAAGATGAACAAGATATCTCTTTCTTCGAATCTACTATATTTTCTCGGTTTGGTCTTCCCCTCGAAATCATTTCAAATAATGGACCAACTTTCATCTTTGCAAAGCTTACTCAGTTTCTTAGTAAGTTTGGTGTCAAACAATTCACTTCCTTTGCCTATTACCCTTAAGGAAATGGGCAAGCTGAGTCAACTAACAAGAATCTGGTCAAGATCTTGAAAAATATTATAGAGGATAAGCCCCATCAGTGGCACAAACTTCTCACTTGTGCATTTAGGGAAGATTGTACCTCTACAAAGTCTAGCACATGCCATACCCCATTTCAGCTGTTGTACGGTCAATAAGCTATTATGCCAATTGAACTAGAAATTACCTCTTTATGTTTGGAATTACAAGTTGAATAACTGAATTCAACATATGTATCTCAGAGAATGAATTCCTTACTCACTTTAGAAGAATAAAGAAGTCATTCTCTAGATAATTTAAAGAGAAGACAACATACAATTAAGAAATATTTCAATAAAAAGACTAAATCTGTTGATTTTAAGATTGATGAGAAAGTGTTGCTTTGGGATTCAGCTTATGCTGAGAGAGGAAGACATTCTAAGTTTCAGAAATTATGGCTAGGTCCATTCAAAATATCCTTTGTCCTTGGTACCAATTAATATTTATTAAAGGATATGGATGAGCGATTATTTTCTTACAGTACAAATGGTTCATATCTTAAGCACTATGTCGAACCAAATTGATTGAGATTCAGTGCTTTGTAAATACTTTTCTTTTTTATACATACTTGTTTTATTTTCATTTGAGTACAATTTGTTGTTTTATTTATCGTCTTGGTTTGCTTTTTCTGGTTTGAAACCATTTTGTTGAGACATAGTCAACTAGATCAACCAAGTCACTAGATAGATCATTGTTTGCAAATATTGTTGGTCAACTTTGAAACTAAATACACAACAAAGATATTATGATTCTCTATTCTTTTAAATGCTTGGTGAAATAATATCATGTACCTTCAATTATGTGATTTACTAGAAACTCGACGGTCATGACTCTCTCCCTTTTATCCTTTCCCTTTCTACCCTCCATATTGTTTTTGAATAAGATCATATTAGATGTTTTGTAATATTTTGCAGCAAATCCAAATCTTCAATAAAAGCTATCTATCCAAGTAAATTCTACTATCTCTACGCTTGTTATACAAACATTATTGATCCGTAAACGGGTCGAGTACTACTCTCCCAAATGTTTACAATGTGAGGATCTTTAAATTGACTATGGCTTATACAGGTTTTATTGATCATATTAGTTCATTTATCATAATGAATTACAAGCATAAACATAATACAAATGAACATCAAGGAGCATAAAAAAAACACATGAAGGCAAATAAGAGAGAGACAACCAATGTTGATAGCGGAGTTCACCCCTCCACCTCTAGGGCTACGTCTTTGGACCTGCTCCAACTGGAATGCAGATCTTCTATATTCCTTCTTCAAAGTGAGCTCTCAAAACTCTCTTACATTCAAGGACTATGGCTCTTCATTAGCTCAGCACTATGGCTTTCAATAACTAAGCACTCTCTCCTGTCTTCTCCTTCTCTCTTTTACATGGCTCACATAAGGAATATATATAGTTTTTCCTTACTCACTCTCCAGCTAAGAGCATTAATTACAAGATCCACAATTGTAGGATCTAATTACAAAGAAGGAAAAACAAGATCCTTAAAAGTAGGATCTTCAACCATGTTAGGCTAAAAAATGGAAAAGTCTCAAAACCACCCAAAGACTTTCCAACCATGCCCTTGATACTCTCAACCTACAATTGAGAAAAAATGGAAAATTGGTGTGAGGCGGCTTCTCACATGAAAACCAATTTCCATAATTAATAAATGAATAATATGTGAGACAAAATTTCTCTCACAAATATTAATCATTTTAATTACAAGTGAATAATAATAATGCATGACTTATTAAAGCTCATAAAATGCATAATTAAATGCATGAGTTATTAAAGCTCATAAAATGCATAATTAAATGCATGAGCACTTCATAAAAACATTAATCAAACTAATATGAAAAATGCATGGAGTATTTTTCCCACAAATGCATAGTTAAATGCGTGAGAAATAAAACTCAGGAAAGCATCATCTTAATCCAATTAAACACTTTTGTCGCCACCTTGAAATCAACATGGCGCTAAGTTCTTTCATGTGCGGAGATCCATTCGGATCACACCTCCCCACAAAAGAAACTTTTGGTCTCCAAAAGTATCAGCTTCAATCCATCATCAAGTGCATGCAAATGTCTCTGAAAGGCACGTTCCCTTAGGACTCCTTCACCCATGTTCTTCGGAATCAGAACGCAACACTAACACCTGCAACTTTTGCAATGAAAATGCCTAAAAAAGGCACATCCCCTCAAGACTCCTTCACCTATGTTATTCAGAATCAGAATGCAAACGCCCACATCTGCTTAAAGTTGCAACCTGTAATTGATGATAACCTGGATCATCCCTGTTTACATTTTGTTTTGAAACACTTGCCAAGAGTTTATAATCACACTCATTGGTCAAGTTTACATGAAAGTGCCAGAAATAGGCTTAGGCAAAAATGCCTCAATCAACTTTTACAAAGAAGCCAACAAGGCTTAATGTGCAAAAATATGCCTCTCACTCTTCCTTACGTAAGAGTGGCTAAACAAGCCTTTTTCAATGCTTCATAATCAAGTAATTATGGCCTTTACATGGCATTTGCAACAATTTACATGCCAATTTTGAAATGCCAAATGGAAATTACATGATAATTCAATGTGCCAATAATGTGCATAGGATGGGAAAACCATACCCTCTCTATGCTTGGCTTTCATGGCTTTTCTGTGCTCGATTTCCAAGATATTTTATCAACAATTTTTCCATAAACAATAACTTCAGATCTGAGCTATACAGAGAAGGCAGAGGCCACGTTTGCTGATCAATTAGTTTACCAAATATTTTAGTGTGACTTGTGTCCTTGATGCAACTGATGCTTGGCATATGGACGTTTCCTTCATTCGAACTCCAAACAACGAACTATACAGTCCTCCAAAGTGCGGGAAATGATGGAGAAATAGTCCAAAGTCTTGGCTCTTGATTCTTTTGCTATGTAATGGCTTGTGTGACCTGAAAAAACCAAGTCTCAGTGCTTAAAGAAATCCGAGTAATAAGTCTTGACTCTATGGAGACTTCCCATCAATCAATTCACCACCTCGTGGCACTTTACTGGCAGTCCCAGGAAATGAGAAACATCTTTTCCTATCTTGCAGTGCCTATGACATCCCCACATGCTACAATAGTATCATCCTTTTTCCAAGAAGTTTCAGACTGCCAATTAGAGAGATCAGAAAGTGATGTGCAGTATTGGATATTGTGGACGGTTCCACAGAGAGGAAACCCCAATCTCAGACAGAATCAAATTCGATCCATTGATATACCGAGATGAAAAATCTGAAGGGTTATACTACCATTTCCATCGTCACTATCAGAACCAGAATATCTACGTATGGTACCCACAAAATCTCATTTTCCTCATCCTTCTCATTGACCATAGCGTCAACTGTCTCAAAAATCTCTTCGAGCCGTAATGCGGACAAATTGCAATTCCTTTGCAACTTCACAAATCTGGCGATAATATTAATGATGAAATAACACATCTCACAACATCGCAGAAAAGAAATGATCGTTCACATGACTTTAAGCGACAAGGGGGACGAATTTGAAGCCCAATTACTGCTAGTCCATAGAAGTCGGGGGAAATCACATTTGAGTTGCCAGCATGNGTAATGCGGACAAATTGCAATTCCTTTGCAACTTCACAAATCTGGCGATAATATTAATGATGAAATAACACATCTCACAACATCGCAGAAAAGAAATGATCGTTCGCATGACTTTAAGCGACAAGGGGGACGAATTTGAAGCCCAATTCCTGCTAGTCCATAGAAGTCGGGGGAAATCACATTTGAGTTGCCAGCATGGAGAAAGTGGAATCCGGCTACCGCTTTTTGTAATGCATGGTCATATCATGCTTTACGATGAAGAAAAGGGTTTCCACCTCGAGTACATGTACGACTATTATTTCCAGCGCCTTGAGGCAGTAGACGATAATGTCGAGGCCGAAAAGGATGTTGAGAATTCGGTTTTGCGGGAGCTGAAGGAGAAGGCCGAAGAGGTCAATGCTCGGATATTGTGCAGAAACATTAATCTGGCCTCCAAATGTTGAATTAAAATCTTATCATGGTAGTGGATGTCCACAATATTTGGCTTCAGTTTGAGTGCCACGAATTTCAAAATCGTGACCTCTATGACGGGGGCAACAAAATTGCCAAATTTTTGACCCTATAGCCTTCATGCATAGACGTTATCCTTTCTACGGATTTTCTTCTTCTCGAAATCTGTTGTCTAACAGTTCCCGGATAAATAGAGATCTCATCCTTGATCTATGTGGAGACGTGGAATAAATTTGTAGTAATAAACTTTGAGACTTTGAATTCTGAAGCACTTTTGACTATGATGGAGTAGATCCGCTCCCCATGCTCCTTCCTTGTAAACCCCACTCTGTATGTAGATGATAACTCTTTGTGGATTGCCGTCGGGAACTGAGTTTACAACATCTTGTATACGTCGGAAATCTGCAACTCCCATCTAAGCAATGGTTATCACTTTGGCTAGACCATCTACATTTCCATATTCAGATGATGTTCTATTGGAAGAATTGGTAAAGTTGATGGAGATGGCTTCTTGTTGTATCATTTCCAGCCATCTGTCGAAGTCACGTTCTCCCGGGTTCGTACTGTTGCCATCAAATTCATTTGCAGTTTTCCCTGAAATCTACTGGAAATCACAAGCTCTATCTGCAAAAGGAGTTCTGCTCAATTTTGGAAGATTAGCGCCCAGAACGACGAGATAGAATTCCATGGAGAACAATGCAAATACAAAGATGGTTCCAATCCCAATTTTTGAATGCTTATCCCGTCACAGCCAAACCTATGAATATAGCTGAGGAGATGATCTCATAAAGCTTGCGCTGTTAGTAGATCGACATTCTAATGTTCTCAGTATAATCCTTCCCACCGAGGGCAAGGCAAGCAGAGAAATGGTGACCAGGGGCAGTTGGGAGGAAGATAAGGAAGGTTGCGGTCATCGACCATATCCAAGATAAGAGGCAACTTTCTCATCTGGAGGCCATTTGGCGCAATTTTCACGCCATTGGATTTCTCTCATCCATCCCTTTGCAATGATGCCATTACTTCTCGATTCCGAGTCGGAAATTTTTTGAGTGTTTTCCATCAAAAGGGAGATACCTGCCCCCATAAAACTTGAAATTTTGCAACATAGAAGAAATAAAACTTGCAGAAACATTATGAATTGCTTACCGAACCAACACCAAGCACTTTCATCTCGTAATCGTGCTTTTCCAATGGTGGATGGAGCCTCCTTCTTCACAGGCTCTTTTACATTCTGCTTGCTTGACTTGTGGAAAATTTCAAGGTGCAATTTCCAACACTTCTTCTCCCAATGGCCACTAATTTTGCAGAAATTGTAGAAATTCCTTCGTTTTCCATTCAGCTGTACATTCCTTGCAGGAGGATACGAAAGGTTCTTCTTCTGCTTGGTCTCACTTCTCATGGACACATCCGTCTTCTTAACCCACATTTTCTTTGTTTGATGCTTAACTACATMACGGTTAGAAGATCTATGGAAGCAATCATTTCTCTTATATGCAAAAGAAGAACTTGAATGACTATTATACCTTCCTGACTTGTCCTTGAACTGATGAGGACTAATTGTCTTGATTCCCTTATTGGAATCCGGTGGTGAAGAGATGGCTTTCACTTCAACAACTTTCGAGCATTCTCCTTTCTCTTCATGTCCATAACCCAAGCCTACAAATGGTTGTCTTGGTACAACCTCCAATGGCTGGGTGACTCCTTGACCATTAATGCCCAGTCCACCTCCTCTATACCCCATCTCCGTGAGGATCTTCATGCCAACATTAGTGTCATATTGAGAGAAAACAGAACATGAAGAAACATCATATACCTCGGTTTGAGATGCAACATCCATCTTCTCAACCTTCTACAACTTAGCCAATAACTCTTCTTTGGCTCGTAGCATCTCTTGAAGCTCCTGCTTCTCCTCTTCAGCTACTTGCAAAAGTCTTCTCAATTCTGCATTGTCAGCTTGAATGCTGTCATTGATCTCTTGCAACTCTTGCATTCTTTCAGCGTGCTTCGCTCCTCTACCCATCTTGCAAAGCAGTCACCTGCTCTAAAACCACTTGATCCATAAATGGGTCGAGTAATACTCTCCCAAATGTTTACAATGTGAGGATCTTTAAATTGACTATGGCTTATACAGGTTTTATTGAGCATATTAGTTCATTTATCATAATGCATTACAAGCATAAACATAATACAAATGAACATCAAGGAGCATAAAAAAAACACATGAAGGAAAATAAGAGAGAGACAACCAATGTTGATAACGGAGTTCACCCCTCCACCTCTGGGGCTACGTCTCTGGACCTGCTCCAACTGGAATGCAGATCTTCTATATTCCTTCTTCAAAGTGAGCTCTCAAAACTCTCTTACATTCAAGGACTATGACTCTACATCAGCTCAGCACTATGGCTTTCAATAGCTAAGCACTCTCTCCTGTCTTCTCCTTCTCTCTTTTACATGGCTCACATAAGGAATATATATATAGTTTTTCCTTACTCACTCTCCAACTAAGAGCATTAATTACAAGATCCACAATTGTAGGATCTGATTACAAAGAAGGAAAAACAAGATCCTTAAAAGTAGGATCTTCAACCATCTTAGGCTCAAAAATGGAAAAGTCTCAAAACCACCCAAAGACTTTCCAACCATGCCCTTGATACTCTCAACCTACAATTGAGAAAAAATGGCAAATTGGTGTGAGGTGGTTTCTCACACGAAAACCAATTTCCATAATTAATAAATGAATAATATGTGAGACAAATTTTCTCTCACAAATATTAATCATTTTAATTACAAGTGAATAATAATAATGCATGAGTTATTAAAGCTCATAAAATGCATAATTAAATGCATGAGCACTTCATAAAAACATTAATCAAACTAATATGAAAAATGCATGAAGTATTTTTCCCACAAATGCATAGTTAAATGCGTGAGAAATAAAACTCAGGAAAGCATCATCTTAATCCACTTAAACACTTTTGTCGCCACCTTGAAATCAACATGGTGCTAAGTTCTTTCACGTGTGGAGATCCATTCGGATCAATGATCAAACCCCATCATATATCTCACTTTCCATGAGTTGCTCCTTGAAGTCCCATTACATGTATCATTTAAATTCCATTTTTATTCCCCCTTGTTGTATAACTTTTTGTACTTAAGAAAATTGGTCCATTTCTACCACTTTTCACTATCCACCCTTGCTGATTTCATCAAAACAAAAGTTAAGTAGATTTCCCCATGGAGTCGTCAGTTGTTAACACAAAAAAGAACAATTGAATTATGCCTGCAAAGGATTGCAATTCACATACCATATATAGTTTATCTATTATACTATATAACTAATGGGTGTTACCCCTTAAAGAGAAACATATTAAGTTGATTTTGCTCCTTTAATATTTGTAGCTCACAAAGAAATTGATTGGAATTATGATTTCCTTTTTTTATTCTATGCATGAATAAATTCTTGACGAAAGTTTGCAATTTCCCCTATACTTAAAATCGCCACTTATCAAAAGGACGAAAATACATCACATAAGTGTTATATTAATCTCAATTACAGTACTCTGAACTTGTTGTTATAGGTTTATGACACGTCAAAAAGGATGGTTAAGTTTTTTTAATGCAAATTTGTCCTATAGAAACATTGGTCATCATATAAAGGTTCAATATCATACAAGGTTGTTGTATGGATAAACTCAATTTATGACAAAGTTCACATATGATAGAATTATCATATAACATAATGTTTGATTATAAGATTGGTATTGTTGGTAAATAAGAGGTTATATATTGTCATACCTTGTGAATATGGTATAGATATTGGTCGTTGAGATATGTTATTATTGCAAGCTTGAAAGATTTGAATGCATGGATACTATAGTACAGAGTTTGACTTTCGAGTCTGAGCTGGCGTTGAATGTGTTCCATCATGTAAAATTTGATTTCTTGATGGTTATCATGGAAGAGTTGGTAAGTTTTTGGGTTCTAACCATCCGTTGGTGGAGGTGACAATACGTAAATGAGAGTTATTGCACTCGGGTTGGTTTTCCCTTCTGAGGTATGCCACCTTTTCACATTCTCACTTGCTTGGAAATACTCTGCTACTGTTAGTCGAGGGTTTTGAGTTTTAATCTTGTGTTGGTGGTTGGATAAGGATCCTTGGATGTCACTCTTGTGGTTATTTAAACAACTTTGATAGGTATGAGCACTTTGGACTCTTCTAACATGAAATGTTTTACTCTGCTTTGATAATTTTCGATGTTGGCTCTATTTTGTTTGCATGTTGTATGTATGTTTTAAGCATGACTCTGTGTTGTGTTTGGACATTTATAAGTTGGTGAACGATTTTGAATGGATGCAAAATCAAATTATCTTTTGGTTTTTCGACATCAGTGTTATCTATGACCTGGGTTTTGCATGGCAAACATATAAACACAAATGATTTTTTTTTTAAAGAAAAATTACAAATAAATTTTAAATGGAGTCTCGTCTATGAAGTGCATTATTTCATGGCTTGTAACCTAGTATCGCCCTATGTGGTTTTTTTATATTGGGTATGGTCTTAAAGCAAATAAAATAAAACTACATGGCTTACATTTCAATGGCTTCTATTGTTTAGTACAAAATAAATTTCAAACAAGGGTTAGGGCACATTCTGTTATAAAGACGACCTGGCTTGACTGTCACTTAAAAAATCTATCGATGATACTTGTGTTGGACATATGGATACATTTCAAGCTTGTTTTGATTTGAGTCACTTCTCGCTCATATGGGTTTTCATCTACTTGTTATCTTGGAATGGGTTGAATGGTATTTTCAAAAGAACACAAAACATAGGGATTACACCCACCCTTGTATCTCGAATTGTTCTTGTTTACTAGTTTAGAAACAATTTGGGAATTTTTTTCTTTATGCTCAAAATCATGGATTTGAAACCTTCTTGCCAGCTTCATTTGGGCCTGCTTATTGATATTCAGTTCTGCAAATAATTTCATTCTTTGCACATAAATGAGTTGGAAATTGGTATGAAAATTGGGTGATGATATTACAAGCATGTGTGTAGTCCCCGACATGATATTCTTGGGCTCATATTGATTGGATTATGATTCTGGAATATTGATTACAATCTGGAAAATTAAAAATATTTGAATGGCATGGTATATATAGCAATACATAGATGAAAATTGGTTCAAACAAATTTGATATAGGGGAAATTGATCAAACCCTCCATGTGCTTTGTTTGATTGACATTGGATCGAATTCACTCTATTGTGATTATGGATTCTATGGGTAAAGTATATCTGAAAAAATAGATTTTGAATTGATATATTTAAAAGGTTTATATATGGCTTTTCTTACAAGATTTTTTTTGGGTAGAATTCTCTGTAACATTTGTTAATTTATTTTGATTAAACTCTAAGAATCAAAAGGAAAATAACTACAAAGTTTCATTTTAGGTCTTGAAATGTTCTCATTGGTTGATAATTGATTAGAAAAAAAAAATTGTCTGTAGAAAGAGCATTCATCATTTTCATTTCCCGTCCATGATTTCACTTTACGCAAATTATAAGGCCCCTTATTTTCCCAAAAATCATTCTTTTATCCCCTTACTCTATCTTTAAAAAGGGATGTGATTGTGCGAAGGTTCCTTAACATTTGGAAAGTTTGATAAAGGGAAGATTTCATATAAGAAGAGTGAACACTATTGGATGAAATATTTAGTAAAATGAAGATGATGATATTATTAAGGTCAAGCTTGTCCTTATGAATTGGTTTTATTTTAGAACAATAACCATTGCTTCCCTCTCATGAATACCACTTTTCATTCATTACAAATCCAATCATATCCCATATGTCATTGAGTTTCCCTATTCTAAACAATGATAGTTGTGGACTAAAGTCAACAAATAAATTATGATTGATACATGCAAAGTAATGGATTGATTGCATGCATGCTTGTATGTGAACTGATAAGAGCCAATGTTTTAAATTTATCTTTAGGAAATGTAATTTGATGGTTGATTAGTCTTTCTTGTTTCATATACTGATCTAAGTTTGTTTTTAGATAATGAGTTTCTTCAGTAGAGGAAGCCATGATAGAGATAGAGGCAGAGGCATAAACAATTTTTGGCAGAGAGGTAACAAGAGACCTAGATTCTCCATACATTTTGATGATGATCCTCAAGAATTGAATACACTATTTCATGATGGTTTCTTTAACTTAGTGAGACAAGGAGTGTTCCAACCACATCCTCGACCATAAATGCCTCCTTGTCAACCTCGCCTAAGTTTTTCTAATGTTCATGTTCCAGGTCATGTGTCCCTCCAACCAAAAGTTCCTATCAAGGATGGCTGGCAGTATATTTTTCATCCTCGTGTAGTACATCATGATGGCTGACCCATAGTTTAATTTCCATTGCCACCTCCACCTCCAGTCAACCAACAAGCCTAATTTTTTTTCCACATTGCATCCCCTATCCAATCTTCACATGCAAGCAAGAGATTGAAAATAACCATCCCCGAGCTTAAGTCCAACAAAGACAAAAAAGTAGTCACTCATTTTAAGTCATCTGATGATTCCTGTATGTTAGTCACTTCCCATGCTCACCAAGCTGATGACACTCTCGAGCCTTCAATGAAGTTCACCCTCAAGCATCAAATCAGCCACACTCTAAGAAGACCAACTCAACAAAAAAAAACCAGAAAAGGTAGTAAGAAGTGAGAAAAACATGTCTGCTTCCCACAAAAAATATGGTTTTTGATAATTTATATGGTGGAAAGTTTATTTATATTTTGATCTCCTATAGGCAATATAGCACTATGTTCCCATTTTGGACAACATGATACTATGTCTTCATTTTTGGATAGTGACTTAATATTTGTTCTTTGCAGTGGGAAATACATTTTATTTATTTGATATATATATCGATAATTTTGGGAGACACAAGGGGCTGTTCAAAGTGATTTCTTATGTGTATATTTATGAGGTGGCATGGTTTTCTATTTAAGTAAATTATGGAGTGACAAGGAGGAAATAAAAACTTAAAAGTATTTAAAGGAATTAGGGATCCCACCTATTAGTTATTATTAATTAACCTTTATCTATTATTATGATTATTTAATATTTGTCCCTAACTAATATTAAGTCATTTATGGATTAACTAAAGGTAGTTTAAAACTACCACAACTTCTTTTGAGAAAGATAAAAAGATGATCAGAAGAAGGGACAATGAGAGAGAGAACAAGGAAATAAATTTCTGATAAAGGGTCTTGTTGAAGATAGTAGGATTCAAGGATTGAGATACATAATTCAACAACTTATTCTAGAAACATTGATCATTTGATCTTGACAGTCTGTGTATTATGATTTGTTTATGAATTAGTTTTCATTACTAATAGAGAGTATTTTGAAGAGTTAGTAAATGATACTTTCATGGCTAAATGGATCCAGATTTCTAGTCTCAGTCTTCTCTTGTTGTTAGAATATTTTTGTATGGTTCCCATCGAAGATCTCTAAATCTGATCTTGGTCCTTACCCTCACAGGGGTTTGAAAAGAAGGTTATGATTGTAACTTGGAATGAAATCAACAAAATTTCCTTGCTGATTTTGATCTCACATGTGCATTCTATGATATTACTTTCAGATTTGTATTTCATTTGTTCTTTAATCCTCAAAACACAGTACATATATATTTTTATTTTCTTCTTTTGCATAGTTTGATTGTAAAAAAGGACAACATTGGTTCCTTGTACTTATTACTTGAGAATCAATTGATAATTTTGTCTAAGGCTATAAACCCTAGGTGATAATCCCAACTATCTTACCCTAGAGAAGTAAGATTCAAAAATGTTGGAGTGAGATTCTTCATACCTTTTCCTCAACAAATGGTTCTAAGTGTTTTGTATTTGATGATTTGAGGGAAAGATTGGGGCCCGCTCGATTTCGTCTTTTGAGGTTAAGATCGAGTCTTTCAAATCCGCTAAAAAGAAGTATGATTACCCCTTTTCACTTTCAAGGGGGGTATATATAATGGTACATACTTCTCACCTTTCAGTTGACAAGGGGGAACTTGGTGATGATATGTCAGACTTCAAGTTTCGAAGTCTACCTTGATGGTTTGCAGTTCATTTAGGACAATTTGTTTTTAGGATGATAATGGATTCATGATACAAGATACATAATCGATGGTTTTGACATCGATCATTTATGGGATTGATTTTATAGATGGATGATGGATTCGGGATTGCATATACACATATTCAGGATGATTATATTTTATACTTGATGATGGATTTGATGTTTTGGATTTGTATTGGTTAGTTTGACCTTCAGAGGATTTTCGCCGAGACAGTTCAATACCTGGAATTTATGATGGATATTGGATGGATGGATGACTTACCACATTTTGGAATTTGATGTATTTCAGTCACCTTGTGATTTTGATGGTGTTTCGATGGCTCAACACCTTGTTAACAGTTCGACATTTTGATCGACAGTTCAGATTTGCGATAGTACCGGTGATTCACCTAGTTTTTTAACCGCAAGTTTTTTATGGACACAAGATTTTATGAATACAGAGTTTAGATTCCTTTCAACACTTTTTTATATTAGATGGATTCTTGAAAATTGTTTAGTGTGTCGATTTCTAAGAGAAGTTTGTGAAATTATTTGTTCACTTGATAGTCTTTGGACTTTAAAGGGACGATCTTTGAATCTAGCAAAGGTCAATTGTTTCTTCCGCATTTGTGCTTGGCACATTCAGGATTGTCAGGCATTATTAGGATTTGGGATGTGTTGGACATATATCCAATTCACTTCTCATCAATGTTTGCTCTCATTGGTTTTGGGTTCACTTCAATGAACACCTACAGGTTGTCTAGATCATTTGTTACACAGTGAGTTTTCTAGACTTGGTTTCAACATCCTCTTTTGGCGGTTTTTTAGGCAGATCTTCATCGACCCTCATGAGATTTCATACCATGAGTTATAGGTTGAAGACTTATGATCTTTTGCACTAGTCCTTGTTGTTGAGCTGATATATTTGTACGAACTTAAGATTAAATATGGGTTTATTAGAAATAATCGTAAGTCCTAAATCGATCTTAACAATCAATAAGTTATGATATGGTTGTGAGGTCATTATATTAATATGTATTGTAAATGTAACATTGATGCACATATAAATTAATTGTATTTGTGCCCTTTCCACCATGTTTCCGTCTTCTTGATTTTCTTGGTTTATCATTCTTGCTCCGTATTTTTATCAAAGTTGGATCTCAACTTCAATTATTTTTTGGTGACCATCTTGAATCTTGTCTTCCTTTTCTCTTTGAAGTAGTGATATTTTCAATAAATTTTATTTCTTCCTTCTTCATGTTACGAGGAAAATCTCTCTATGTCTAGGGGAAAACCACAACAGACAGAAATGACTGTAGGAATCAACTCTATTCTCAAGTATGCTATATAAACAAATATGATAGCAAGACAAGATAAACGTCCTACCTCATCCAGACGTTCGATGAAGTCCATCGTTGAGCACTTGAACCAAAGAAATATACCTACAACTAGTCCTCAACAAACAAGCAAAGCAAGATATGGTGATAATATATTATGTTAGCACATTCAATAACATAATCCATTAATATGCATAAAAAATACGCCCATGGAATAATACTTCAAATATTTGCAAGATATCAATTGGACAGGAAAAGAGTATTTCTATTAATATATGATCAACAGAAGTAAAAATCTTACAGACTTCTGTGTCGGCATGGTTCAGAACCGAGAAACTAAGTTCCTTCCAGCTAGGCCTCCACCACTTCAATTCTCCACCAAAGGAAAGCTCATAGAAGAGAGACAATGAAGTTCTCAATCAATAAGGGAAGATATTGGGGGATGAACACTGTGTTTAGACTTAAAGGAAAAAGGGATGCAGAATTTTTGGCATAGGGGAAGACCCAGGGTTCAACGCTCAAGAGTGCACCAACAAAGCCCTAACTACCGACCCTTTCGGCAACACCTGCGAAGAAGATGAAGTCTCACCCGAGGTAGAGACAGGGGTGGTTTCAAGACTCAACTGTCTTCAACCTTAGCTGGGACACGGATCTATGATTACACCACTAAACAAGCACTTAGCAGTTATAGTTCATCAATATTTAACCTTTATTTGCAGCGCAGAAGAAACCCTAATTACATAACAATGCAGTATTGAACCAGATCTTCCATATAAAAGAACTTAGCATAAAGAACAGATCAGATCTAATAGATTCAAGCACTAAGCATATTCACATAGGTCAGATCTAACATTCATCTACATCAAAGCACTAAGGAAATCACACATAGGCACATCAATCATAGCACAAAGCATAACAACACAACATGTACGTGGTTCACCCCCACCTTGGTGTTACGTCCACCAACCCTTCTTCTCTTCTATTATCTTCTGATAATCAGTTATAGGCACAAAGCATCAACATTCTACTCTGCATAGGACATGATATCTACGCGCACTTCACTAGATCCTCCTACCCCGAGTAGATCTAACACACAGTCCGTGCACTTAACACTTACAATACTTGCACTTAGCTTTGCAAGTTCCCACACAGTGTGCACAAAGCCGGTCAAGGTACATAGATCATCTCTTAGCACTAAGTTATATCACCTTACAATCACATAGATTTTCCTCCTAATTACATCACCTATCCTTCTATTTATATATTACAAATGGGCTTATACATGGGTAAACCCATGGGCCGACATCCCATACCCATTATATTATCCCCCAAAACCCCAAAAGATCCCTAAAAAGGGGTCGAGATCCCGCGATCTCCGCTTCAACTTGCACTCCTCCTTTGAAATCCTGTCAAAGTCCCAAAAACGGTCAATCATGACCAAGTATCCATAAAACTTGGTCAAGGGCCAACATGCCCCCAACACTCACCTGTGACTCGTACCGAGTCACTCTGGTATGACTAGTTCTTATTTGAACACCTCGAGCTTCTTTGACTTGTTGTTGTGCCACAGCCTCCTGTTCAATGAACTCTTATATGACAACGTCGTTGATAGGTCCCTCTAGGCGTTGTTCTGCTGTGGTGACAACCTGTTCCAGTTCTATTCCTCTGCCTTCTACTTCCATAAACAATTGGTAAGCCTGATCTTGTACAGGTTGGAGCCTCTAAGTTACTTCCATAACTCTGCTCTAGATGTTATGGATCTGCTATTGGGCAGTGCATTGTTCTTGAGATCGCTTCATTCTTTCTATAGCTGACAGGGCTTTCAACTGCACCTGTAGTGTCTCTGCGTTTTGCTTTGCTTCCTGGAGCTACTATTCTAGTGCCTGTAATTCTGGGTTCTTGGTGAGTTTCTCGTACGTCTAGGCACTGCGATTACTCACCTGTTTGCATTCCATGGCAAGGGTCTTTAGTCTCTGAACTGTGATTCGGGCAGTTGCTTCTCTTTGGTCTCTTACTTCTTGTGGAGTCTTGGGCATTGCGCGGAGCTCTAAGTCTGCTATGTGTTGTTGTAGCTGCTAGATGGCTTCTACGAGCTGGTCTACCTGCTGTGTAATTTGGTATTCTGCCTTGATTTCTAAGACTGCCACAGAGCGAAGTGATTTGTTGACCGCTTCCTTCACTTCAAGTTGCTCTGCGATAAACTGTTCCTTTTCTTGCCGCATCTGTGATTTCTCTTCATCAAACTTCACTTGGAGAGTCAACTTTTCCTGTTCTACAGTGATGGGTTGTTCTATGAGTATGCATTGCACTTGCTTCAAGGCCTGGGTGGCTTGTTCGGTTTCTTCTTGTGCTCATCGAAGGTGAGCTTCGACTGTATCATCTAGTCGGTGGAGTTGGGATGGTTCGTCTCCCAACTCTAGTTCTCTCGATGGTAGGGGCACTGTGGAGATTGCACGATTGGACTGAAGTACTCGCTGTACTCCTCAGAGTTCGGTCTTAATTCTATTATATGTTTCCTCTTTCTTAGCTTCTTGTTTCTCTGCTATTTCCAACAAAGCATTGTTCAAGGCTATTATGATGAAATCAAAGTCATCTGAGGTGAGGACAGTCTGCATCTTGGTAATGGAGGCTTTTGATTTCTTTTGGGAAGAAGGTTTCAAGGGTGAACCCTTCCTCTTCTTCTGGGGATCAACCTCGTCTCTGGGTGGTGTTACTTCGCCTTTCTTTTGTTCAGCTTCCGTGCCATTTATCTCTTCTACTTTGTCATCACCCCCTCGCTCTGGTGATATGGAAGAAGTCTTCACTGAGGTACTTCTTAAATCTTGGGCTTCTTCGGTCTTCTTTGTCCTGCTGGGTCCTGGTGTATTATGCATAGTTTTTGGGCTGTCAAGGTCAGATGGCTTGGCAGGGTCTGCTGAAATAAGGAGGTCCACCGACCAGTCCTTAGTGATCTCTTCCAGGTCCTCTTCCATCAACTTGTAGTATGACTGAAGCTGTTGCTTATGTTCATCAGCTCGTCCTGTGATGTAAATGAAATGTCGATCTACTTTGAACTTCATCAGGGGTCGAAACCGATGTAAAGTGTTCAAAGTCATGCGAGGCTTGGATTCTATGGCTGTCTTCAACTAAAGGTAATAGGTATGAAAAACAACATTTGACTGCCACTGTTTATTCATATCACTTGAGTACCACAATGTACTAAACTTCGCAGCCATCGGTTCAAATGGCTCGATGTCGGGGAAGGTCACACCTTCCGACATCTCCCAAGAAACAAATGTGATAAGGATTAAAAGCCAACTAAAATGGAAGTCGTAACCTTGGTCTTGTGCTTCTCTTAAGTTAAGTTCCAATTGTTTCACCATGTACTTCGCCCAGTTCATCTATAGGCCCTCCGTGCATTTCCCTGCGAGGTTGACTACAAAGCCGGTGTCTTGGGTAGTTCGGTTCTTCCTTACTAACTTTCTTGTAATCAACTGACAAGCGAGGGGCACTGCACCATTCTGGATGGAGGATACATTATATCCTCACGTCCCCTTCTTGACATCGCCATAGGTGTCCTTGATTTTCTGTGCTAGTGCATAGTCCATGGTTTTTCCGGGATAGAACTTCCGTGGATCAGGTCCTTGCATACTCAACTCTGTGATCCGATGGATCAAGGTCGGATCAACTGTAATATAGTGGTTTAGCCACAAGTAGCCACCATGGTAGCATGAAAGTAGAAGCTTGACACAAGAATTGACTTCCCGGTNTGCATAGTCCATGGTTTTTCCGGGATAGAACTCCCGTGGATCAGGTCCTTGCATACTCAACTCTGTGATCCGATGGATCAAGGTCGGATCAACTGTAATATAGTGGTTTAGCCACAAGTAGCCACCATGGTAGAATGAAAGTAGAAGCTTGACACAAGAATTGACTTCCCGGTGTCTACCAAAATGTGGAATCTTCATGACATGGAGCAGGTTGGACTGTGCGAGGTTCATCGTCCACGACTGGGGATTATCTTAGAATTATTGCCCTTCATATTGGTTAGGTACTTGTACGAGGCGAGCATGTTATAGAATTTTTGGTCTCTGAGGTTGAAGCAGCTGAACTTCAACGCTGCGATCTTGTCTTGGTATTCTCGAATTGCGCATATTCCCTTCAATAGGTACGCAGTAACCAAGGTGTACTCAAAGTCTCCGGGTATGCTATCACAATTCACTGCACCGGTCAGAGGTGGAATATAGGCAAGCAATATGTTTGGTATTATCTTTGCATTCACTAGGTCATCCTTATGCTTGGTTTGCTTTTCTTCTGATGGTTGAGATGGTCCAGCTCCGTGAGCAGTCAACGGAGAGGCTTTCACTATTCTTGTTGATGAATCTTGTACCCCTACTGATATTCCTCTCTCAGACATGACTCTTTCAGTCATCAGGTCGATGAGTGATTCCATCACTGATTCTTCGAATGTGGTGAGCTCTTCGGACATATGCGCTCGAGATTGACTATATCAGGTTCAAGAGTAACCAGTTACTACAACAGAATAGATGGCAATAACGCTAAGATCACTGTATAAAATTAACTTAGACTGCGGGCTCAGATTCTCAATTAGAAAAAGTGTTCTCGGTACATGGCGTGAAGGGATAAATAGGTAACTCGGCAACGAATCTCTTGCAATGGTCGAGAAGCCTTCATTAACTCTATTTTATCTGTTACGGCGCAGTCCAACGGTCTGGTGGTGAACCATAAATTCGTTTCTACCCATTCAGAGCATCGATATAATAGTTATAATGTATCCAACGACTATATTGCTTCACCATGACGAAGTGCCATGTGATGCTGTTCTGTGATCTTGACGAAGTTCCAATTCTACTATTTTTCCTTTGGCAAAGTTCCTTCTGGATATTTCTATAACTTTTCTAACTTGGCTTTCTTTTTGCTGAGCTTCCTGGCTTTTTTCCTGTAATCTGAGCTTCTGGATTCCTCTTCCCATTCTTGTTTTTCTCTTCTCCTGTCATGGTAACTTCGCGCTGGTGAATTTCCTTCATAGGTTTCAGGAGTGGTACTTCTTCTTTCATGGGTTCTGGAGTAGATTCTCTACTCTCCTGTACAGATATGTGTTCCAAGTCTTCCTGTGTTCTTTCAACTGTGAGATCCAAGTCTCTAGCTCTGAGTAGTTTCAACCCGTTCTCTTGTTCTTTCAATAAGTGTGCTATTCTCATGGTCATTAATTCTTTTAACTCTTTCTTTTTCTGTTCTATAGCTTCCTCTTCCTCTTTCCTTCGGATATGGTCTTTCTCAATCCAGGTCTTTCCTAGCAAAAGGGGAAATGGGGCGCTGCTCTCAACAAACTTAATAACCTCAAATTATTCCTCTGTCCAAGTGCCATGAGTACTCATATATGTATGGGTAAGCCTTCCACATAGGTTGATTAGCTTTCCTCTAAATATTCCTATTCCTCACAATGAAGGAACCATAGCAAGATTTCCTAAGATTTCCCAAGTCCTTTATGTCATAATGTTCACCTGTGTTTCCTCATTTAGAACACGGTCTATGTCAAAGTCTCCTATTCTTACTTCGACTTGCTCTTTTTCTTTGAAAATCTCTAATAAAATGACATGTCGGTGGTCATTCAAGGTTTCTTTCATTTGTAGTGTAAACATATATGTTTGGGATTTGAGAGTACCAACAGTACTATGGGAATACAAAACTACTTCAAGAAGTTGACAATGCAGACTCCATTTAAGTTAGTCTATGGCCTAGAAGCAGTTGTCCCGATGGAATATTTGGTTCCTATCTTGAGGATCATAACATTTACTGATATGGATGACACTGGCGCTGTTCAAGAGAGGCTTGTGCAGTTGGTAGAACTTGAGGAAGATAGATTTATTGCAGGATTTCATCAACATGTATAGAAGGAAAGAGAGAAGGACTACCATGACAGACATATCAAGAAGAAGACATTCAAGCAAGGAGACATGGTATTGGTCTAGGAAAATAAGTTTCTGAAGCATCCAGGGAAGCTTAGAACTCATTGGCTTGGGCCATTTGAGGTTGTATATGTCATAGAAGGAGGAGTTGCGCAGTTGAAGACATTGAATAGAGAGTGGAAGGAAGGCCTAGTGAATGGGAGCTGATTGAAATTATACTATGACAACCAGCTGCCTCGCAACTCTCAGTAAAAAAAAAATATGAAGGGTATAGGTACCAGGTGCAGTTGAAATTGGGTGCCAGACACAGAAACTATAGTCTGCACATGGCAGGGAGGAACAAAACAGGAAGCAAGTTGAAGTAAATAAGAGAATTTAGTCCTGCAGTGATTTGGGATGAGTCACAGGTGAGTGTTGGGGGCCTGTTGGCCCTTGGGTATGGATTATGGAGCAAAGCAGAGAGCAAGGAAGAAGAAAGGCAAGTTATGAACTATGCAGAAGGAGAAGTGACTGAGATTGGGGCGAAGTGGGCCAAAGAAGTAGAAAAGATAGAGCGAAGTACGGGAGAACGAGCCATTAGATGAGAAGATCGAGAAAGATAGATCAGCAAGAAAGATGGATCGTAGAAGTAGAAGAAGATGTCAATGAGTGATTTGGAGCACCGCACGAGAAGGAAGGAAAGACAGGCTAGCGAAGCCCTAAAAACGTGGGTCAAGTTGACCTAGGGTTTTAGACACCTAGGGTTTTGGTACTTAGGTTTTGACCTAAGACTGTCAGTGAGATATTGTAATGTATAAATAAAGGTCAAGAGGACCTGGGATAAAAAAAGAGGGAGAGTATGTAATAAGGATAGATTTCTATTGAGAGAGAACTATTGTATTGTGAGAGAAGTCTGTGTTGTAAGATATTCAACTGGGAGTGAAGATCAACCTTGTAGTTGGGTGCACAAGGAGGGGAGATTGGGAAGAGAGAGAGAGAGAGAAGATATGCAACTAAGTGCGTAGATAGAACTGTATGCTTTTACTTAATCATAAAGCAAAGTTCTATGGACGTATTCCTAGAGAGAGGGTGAACCATGTATATTTCGTGTTATGTGTGATTGATGCTGTGTTATTTGTCTTGATTTATATTGTTATTGCATTGTTGTGTTAGGTATACAAGATAACCTGTGGGGTGAGGTTAAGAGTGGTAGATCATACCTAGTTTCTGTGTGTTAGTGTTCAGATCCACTTTACATTCCTTCTGGTTGTAGACACCTGTGTCCTGCAACCCCTTATAGCTACTTCGGGTGAGACTGCATCTACATCGCAGGTGTTTCCAAAAGGGCCAGTAGTTAGGTCTTGTTGGTACGTTGTTAGAGATGAACCCCGGGTCTGCCCCCAATTCTCTTCTTCTAGGCCATAGACTCCATTTAAGTTAGTCTATGGCTTAAAAGTAGTTGTCCCGATGGAATATTTGGTTCCTAGCTTGAGGATCGCAACATTTACTGATATGGACGACATTGGCGTTGTTCAAGAGAGGCTTGCGCAGTTGGTAGAACTTGAGGATTTCATCAACAGGTACAGAAGGAAAGAGAGAAGGCCTACCATGACAGGCATATCAAGAAGAAGACATTCAAGCAAGGAGACATGGTATTGGTCTATGATAGTAAGTTTCTTAAGCATCCAGGGAAGTTTAGAACTCATTGGCTTGGGCCATTTGAGGTCGTATATGTCACAGAAGGAGGAGCTGCACAGTTGAAGACATTGAATGGAGAGTGGAAGGAAGGCCTAGTGAATGGGAGCCGATTGAAATTATACTATGACAACCAGCTGCCTCGTAGCTCTCAGTAAAAATAAAAGATGAAGGGTCTAGGTACCAGGTGCAGTTAAAACTGGGTGCTAGACACATAAAATATAGTCTGCACATGGCAGGGAGGAATAGAACATGAAGCAAGTCGAAGTAAAATAGAGAATTTAGTCCTCTAGTGACTTGGGACGAGTCACAGGTGAGTGTTGGGGGCTTGTTGGCCCTTGGGTATGGCTTATGGAGCAAAGGAGAGAACAAGGAAGAAGAAAGGTGAGTTATAAACTACACAGAAGGTGAAGCGACTGAGATTGGGGCGAAGTGGGCCAAAGAAGCAGAAAATTCAGAGCGACGTTTGGGAGAATGAGCCATTAGACGATAAGATCGAGAAAGACAAATCAATAAGAAAGATGGATCATGGAAGTGGAAGAAGATGTCAACGAGTGCTTTAGAGCACCGCATGAGAAGGAAGGAAAGACAGGCTGACGAAGCCCTGAAAACATGAGTCAAGTTGACCTAGGGTTTTAGGCACCTAGGGTTTTGGTATTTAGGGTTTTGGAACTTAGTATTCGACCTAAGACTGTCAGTGAGCTATTGTAATGTATAAATAAAGGTCAAGAGGACCTGGGATGAAAAAAAGAGGGAGAGTATGTAATAAGGATAGATTGTTATTGAGAGAGAACTATTGTATTGTGAGAGAACTCTGTGTTGTAAGATATTCAGCTGGGTGCGAAGATCAACCTTGCAGCTGGGTGCGCAAGGAGGGGAGATTGGGAAGAGAGAGAGAGAGAGAGAAGATCTGCAGCTAAGTGCGCAGATATAACTGTATGATTTTATTTAATAAATCATAAATCATAGTTCTGTGGACGTAGCCCTAGAGAGAGGGTGAGCCATGTATATTTTGTGTTATGTGTGATTGATGCTGTATTATTTGTCTTCTTTTATACTGTTATTGCATTGTTGTGTTAGGTCTACAAGATAACCTGTGGGGTGAGGTTAAGAGTGGTAGATCAGACCTAGTTTCTCTGTGTTAGTGTTTAGATCCACTTTACATTCCTTCTAGTTGTAGACACCTGTGTCCTGCAACCCCCTGTAGCTACTTCGGGTGAGACTGCATCTGCATCGCAGGTGTTTTCGAAAGGGCTAGTAGTTAGGGCTTGCTGGTGCGTTGTTAGAGCTAAACCTCAGGTCTGCCCCTGTGCCAACAAATGGTTCCGTTGTCGAGACACATTGTATGCAAGCAGGGGTTGTTGGTAGATCCTAGTAAGATCTCCATTATTGGTGATATACCTCCCCCTACTTCGGTGAGACAAATGTGAACTACACTGGGACATATAGGATACTACAAGAAGTTCATCAAAGGCTATGCACATATAACAACTCCAATGGAGAATCTGCTAAAGAAGGATCGTCTATTTCAATGGACAGAAGAAKKCCAGCAGAGCTTTGACACACTAAAACAAAAGATGGTTACTACACCCATATTGGTTTTCCCAGATTGGAGAAAATAATTTCATGTGCATGTTGATGCATCGTCCATTTCCTTAGGTGCTGTGTTAGCCCAAATAGGAGTAGGAAAGATCAACCATCTGTTAGATTTTGATAGCAGGAAGCTATCAACGACTGAGATAAATTACACCACCACTGAGAGAGAAGGAGTAGCCATGGTGTATGCGCTACATAAATTTTGACACTATCCATTGGGAGGACATTTCAAGATGTTCACTGACCATTCTGCACTGAAATACCTGGTCAGCAAGCCAGTGTTGGGGGGGATAATCTGCAAATGGCTATTGTTATTTCAAGAATATGATTTTGAAATAGTGGTCAAGCCAGGGAGGATGAACAAGGGACCTGACCACTTGTCTAGATTAGAGCATGGGGAAGAGCCAACTAGCTTGGAGGATACACTACCTGATGCACAACTGCTAGCCATCAAAAGAGTTGATGATCACTTCGCAGAGATAGTACAGTTCCTTTCTATAGGAATGGCACCGAGTGATTATACAATCATCCATAAGAAACAACTAGTAGTGCGCGCTGTAGACTTTTCATTGATAGCTGGACAAATTTACAAGATGGGACCTAATGAGATATTAAGGAGATGTGTTATGGAGAAAGAGAGGCTGATGATCCTCGCAGAAGCACATGAAGGCATCATAGGAGGACACTACGCAGGAAAAGCCACAACGCAAAAGATTCTTAGAGCTGGCCTCTGGTGGCCTACTCTACACAAGGATGCCAAGGAATATTATAAGGCTTACGATGTATGCCAAAGGGTAGGAAAACTATCCAGAAGAGATGAGATGTTGTTAGCACCACAACTAAATTTACAAGCCTTCGAGAAATGGGCCATTGACTTTGTGGGACCTATCAACCCACCAAGGAAGCATACAGAAGCTCGCTACATCATCACTGCGACAAAATACTTGACCAGATGGGTAGAAGCAAAAGTTGTGAAGGACTGTAGTGCAACTACAACTGCACATTTTATATTTGAGGATATCATAACTAGGTTTGGATGCTCAAAGATCCTCATGAGCGATCAAGGTATGAATTTTATTAACAAGACTATTGAATCTTTGACATAGGAATTTGAAGTACATCATCAAAAAAGCACACCTTACCATCCACAAACAAATGGGATAGTCAAAGCCTTCAATAAGATCTTGGAGAATTCACTGACGAATATTTGCAGTGTAAAAAGAGATGGCTGGGATTTGAGAGTACCGACAGTACTATGGGCATACAGAACTACTTGCAAGAAGCTGACAATGCAGACTCCATTTAAGTTAGTCTATGGCCTAGAAGTAGTTGTCCCGATGGAATATTTGGTTCCTAGCTTGAGGATCACAACATTTACTGATATGGATGACACTAGTACTGTTCAAGAGAGGCTTGCGCAGTTGGTAGAACTTGAGGAAGATAGATTTATTGTAGGATTTCATCAGTAGGTATAGAAGGAAAGAGAGAAGGCCTACCACGTCAGGCATATCAAGAAGAAGACATTCAAGCAAGGAGACATGGTATTGGTCTATGACAGTAAGTTTCTTAAGCATCCAGGGAAGTTTAGAACTCATTGGCTTGGGCTATTTGAGGTCGTATATGTCACATAAGGAGGAGCTACGTAGTTGAAGACATTGAATGGAGAGTGGAAGGAAGGCCTAGTGAATGGGAGCTGGTTGAAATTATACTATGACAACCAACTGCCTCACAACTCTCAGTAAAAACAAAAGATGAAGGGTCTAGGTACCAAGTGCAGTTGAAACTGGGTGCCAGACACATAAAAGATAGTCTACACATGACAAGGAGGAACAAAACATGAAGCAAGTCAAAGTAAAAAAGAGAATTCAATCCTGCAGTGACTCGGGACGAGTCACATGTGAGTGTTGGGGGCCTGTTGGCCCTTGGGTATGGATTATGGAGAAAATGAGAGAACAAGGAAGAATAAATGCAAGTTACAAACTATGCGGAAGGCGAAGCGATTGAGATTGGGGTGAAGTGGGCCAAAGAAGCAGAAAATCTGAAGTGAAGTACGGTGTTAAGCCCTAATATTGGCTCATTACCCCTTAATTGGGGCATATTTTATTAGTAATGTTATTTTATTTATGTCGGCTTTAGGCCATTAGTTGTAATTATACCTCCTAGTCTCCTATATATACCAAGGAGACAT